>JAVJIF010031983.1:0-5000 GCA_038442645.1 Agave tequilana
AACATTGCCAAAGCTCATGGAGCGTATCCGTATTTGGCGGAGTAGGCGAACGTACTCGTGAAGGAAATGATCTCTACATGGAAATGAAAAGAATCCGGGGTAATTAATGAAAAAAATATTGCAGAATCAAAAGTAGCTTTAGTCTATGGTCAAATGATGAACCGCCGGGAGCTCGTATATGAGAGTTGGTTTGACTGCACTAACCATGGCGGAATATTTCCGGGATGTTAATGAGAGCAAGACGTGCTTTATTCATCGACAATATCTTTCGTTTTGTCCAAGCGGGGTCAGAAGTATCCGCTTTATTAGGGAGAATGCCCTCCGCAGTAGGTTATCAACCCACCCTTAGTACAGAAATGGGTTCTTTGCAAGAAAGAATTACTTCCACCAAAGAGGGATCTATAACTTCGATCCAAGCAGTTTTATGTACCTGCAGATGATTTGACCGACCCCGCTCCTGCCACGACATTTGCACATTTAGATGCTACTACTGTACTATCAAGAGGATTAGCTGCCAAAGGTATTTATCCAGCAGTAGATCCTTTAGATTCAACGTCAACTATGTTACAACCTCGGATCGTTGGCGAGGAACATTATGAAACTGCGCAAAGAGTTAAGGAAACTTTACAACGTTACAAAGAACTTCAGGACATTATAGCTATCCTGGGGTTGGACGAATTATCCGAAGAAGATCGTCTAACTGTAGCAAGAGCACGAAAAATTGAGCGTTTCTTATCACAACCCTTCTTCGTGGCAGAAGTCTTCTTTACCGGTTCCAGGGAAATATGTTGGTCTCGCAGAAACAATTAGGGGGTTTCAACTGATACTTTCCGGAGAATAGATAGTCTTCCCGAGCAGGCCTTTTATTTAGTGGGTAACATCGATGAAGCTACCGCGAAAGCTATGAACTTAGAAGGGGAGAAGAAATGACCTTAAATCTTTGTGTACTGACTCCTAATCGAATTATTTGGGATTCAGAAGTGAAAGAAATCATTTTATCTACTAATAGTGGCCAAATTGGCGTATTACCAAACCACGCCCCTATTGCCACGGCGGTGGATATAGGTCTTTTGAGAAATACGCCTCAATGACCAATGGTTAACGGTGGCCCTGATGGGCGGTTTCGCTAGAATAAGTAATAATGAGATCGCCATTTTAGGAAATGATGCGGAGATGAGTACTGACATTGATCCGCAAGAAGCTCAACAAGCTCTTGAAATAGCTGAAGCTAACTTGAGTAGAGCTCGGGGTAAGAGACAAGCAATTGAGGCGAATCTAGCTCTCAGACGAGCTAGGACACGAGTAGAGGCTCTGAATGTTATTTCGTACTAGTCAAAAATACATCAAAATAATAATCAAAAGAAGTTCTTTATTATTATACACTATACACCAGATTTTGATTCCGCCAATTGAAGACATCAAGTCTAGATGATACAACGAAAAAAGAAGATGGGTAGAAAAACTTATTAGATACCATTGACTCTGGTATCTAATAAGTTCTACCTACTATTGGATTTGAACCAATGACTCCCGCCGTATGAAAGCAATACTCTAACCACTGAGTTAAGTAGGTTATTTATCATCACAAAAAAAGGACCCATCGCTTCGGGGATTATAGGTGGAATATTATTTCTAAGCAATACCAATCCGCTAACAGTAAACGGATCAGAGAGCTATATCCATGTGGGATCCTATCTTGACAAGAAATTATCTATATGTTAAGATATCTATGACAAGGGCTATAGCTCAGTTAGGTAGAGCACCTCGTTTACACGTGCGCCAATGCTTTTCAAGAGAGCCCATTATGCAATGAACATAATTGATCTTATTGAGAAATCGATGTCTTACTCCATAGATTCGAAGGAACAAGAGAACAATAGCCTGACAAATATTGGGTTCGGTCCGATTTGAGTGCGAATCAGGTGCCAAATCAAATAGAACCTACCATTGATTTGCTATTTGATAAGGTAAATACCCAGTCCATTCAATGCTAGGCTTAATGAGTATAAGGGACTCAAAAGAACCTCTTTTCGTCCTATGAACTTTAAGGTGTATGAAGTCTCATATTTAATTCTTGCAGCGGAACGATGGAGACTCCATTTAACTCAGGTTGATCTAGGCCGGAGGCAGACCTAAGTCAAGGTAACCCTTCTTTGAAACACTTTGGTATTGCTCCTTCATCAGAATCCAAATGATGAATCACAGAGCACATGGAGCCATCTTATTATCTTCCCATAAAGAAAAAATATGGTGGACTAACTGATCTTTACATCAATCAGTTTGAAAGAGCCCAATGCAACAAAATGCATGTTGGGTCTTTGAAACAGTTCGAATCATTTCGATAATAATAAGTTTGATCTGTTTTACCGAGAAGGTCTACGGTTCGAGTCCGTATAGCCCTAACACATTCTATTTTTGTATAGACATTCTATTTTAGTTTAGTATAGTTTTCATTTCCTCATTAGATTAGTACTTGTTTATGGACTGACCCGTCTATTTGTCCGTAGAAATGAAAGCATTACCACATGCTCATGTGAATACATAGGGACAGGAAAATAAAAACAATAATTCATTCCAACGAATCCAATCGCTATTTGTAAAATCTAGGATAAAATACCTATCCTTCTTCCTTAATCTTCACGGGTGAATTACATATGACTTTTTTCCTGTCCATGATCAAAGAGTTACGGATATACTTTTGTTTGGTAATCTCAGTCAATGTATACCCAATCCAATCAATAAAATCATGACATGTTCCTCCGTCTAAAAACTTTATCCTGACCCAGCCAAACGGAATCCTAAGTTACACGGATCTAGTACCTATTCTTTTCTTGATCTTGTATTTGTAGAAATCCCTCGACTTCAACTAATTCTTTTTTGGCCGAACAACAAACAAATTGGTTGTTTCAAATATAATGCAGAGATAATGAATTGGTCCTTAATGTATCAACGTTCCTTCGTCTATATTCTATGAATTGGGTTGGTTTGGGGATTTGGTCTGTCGAATTGTTCGACAATGTGTGATTCTTTCTATTAGAAGTATCTTATGTAGATCATTTATGATTCCACGAATTCTATCACTCTGTGCTATTTTTCATTGTGTAGTGTAAGTTTGTTCCAAAATAAACCCCCTTTTTGTAGCGAAACCTAGCCCTTCGGTTGGTCTTACTAAGTGCTATTGCCGTAACAAGTATTTTGTTCATCCCAAATCGCGGTCTTTCTTTAGTACTCGATTCTTTTTATTTCTGAGAGGATCCGGGGGTATAGTACAGATTCCAAGTTTCGGATTTTTTTGGTATTGAAATGATAGTTGTTTATATGGAAAGGTTCCTCGCAACTCAACGGATTGAATCAAATCAATAAAGTAAGAAAAATAGAAATGAAATCTAGGACAAGGAAGGGAGATAAAATATAATTGTTCGATGTATATTAGATTATGTTTACGTATTCCTATCCAATCAATAGAAGCAATGATTCTCCGTCTGGATTTTAATGAAAAGAATACTTCGAGTAGAATATGCTAGAAATCCCTAGACATTTTACCCCATATGACTACTGAAATTTTTTCTTTTTTTTCATTCATTTTTGAAATTTTAATTATATTATGTATAAAATTAACTATAAAAAAACATAGTTATAAACATATTATATTTTAAATATAGTTATACTAATACATATTATTTAGTATTATTTCTTATTTTATTTAATTTATTATACAATTTATTATACTATATTTAGTATTTGTATTTAATTACTTTTTTAGGGAGAAACCGAGACAAAATAAGAGAGTTTTGTTTGTGTAAGAGCATCACCATATCTAAATGGAATCGAAATACAAAAAAAATGTAAGTGGGGTTCCGTTGTATGAATCTTTAAACAAGACATGCCCCATAGCAAACAAACTCTAAACTATGGGGTTTGATTTGATCAAACAAAATTTCTTTTTTCGCCTAAGATGGGTGGTGGTGGATGAATTGACAGTTTCAATTCAAATCAAAAATTCAGCCTATTCCACATTAATAAATAGGAGTACATTTATGTTTCTGCTTCACGAATATGATTTTCTGGGCATTTCTAATAATATCAGGTGCTATTCCTATTTTAGCATTTGTAATTTCCGGAGTTTTAGTTAGCGATTAGGAAGGACCAGAGAAGCTCTCTAGTTATGAATCGGGTATAGAACCCATGGGAGACGCTTGGTTACAATTCCGAATCCGCTATTACATGTTTGCTCTAGTTTTTGTTGTTTTTGATGTTGAAACGGTCTTTCTTTATCCATGGGCAATGAGTTTCGATGTATTGGGCGTATCCGTATTTATAGAAGCTTTAATTTTCGTGCTTATCCTAATTGTTGGTTCAGTTTATGCATGGCGAAAAGGAGCATTGGAATGGTCTTAGCTGAATATTCAGACAAAAAAAAAAGGAAGGAAAAGATTACATTGGGACAGTTATGAATTTGATTGATTTTCCGTTACTTGACCAAACAACCCCCAATTCAGTTATTTCAACTACATCGAATGATCTTTCGAATTGGTCAAGACTCTCCAGTTTATGGCCTCTTCTCTATGGTACCAGTTGTTGTTTTATTGAATTTGCTTCATTAATAGGCTCGCGATTCGACTTTGATCGTTATGGATTAGTACCAAGATCGAGTCCTAGGCAAGCAGACCTAATTTTAACCGCTGGGACAGTAACAATGAAAATGGCTCCTTCTTTAGTGAGATTATATGAGCAAATGCCTGAACCAAAATATGTCATTGCTATGGGAGCCTGTACTATTACAGGAGGGATGTTCAGTACTGATTCTTATAGTACTGTCGGGGAGTCGATAAGTTAATTCCAGTGGATGTCTATTTGCCAGGCTGCCCGCCTAAACCAGAAGCAGTTATAGATGCTATAACGAAACTTCGCAAGAAAATATCTCGAGAAATCTTTGAAGATAGAACTTTGTCTCAACAGGAAAATCGATGTTTTACTACTAATCACAAGTTTTATGTTCG
>JAVJIF010031983.1:10000-17500 GCA_038442645.1 Agave tequilana
ATCTATAGTAAAATAAAGTTCTTAGTTATTCAACTTAGATGAAATGAAGTAATAGCTCCGCTCATTTGTACGAAATTTATATGAAATTCAATCTGATTCAAAAGTCTCTTATCTCTCTTTGTCTGATAAAGGGTACAATTTGAGCGGAAGGTACACATCTTTTTTTTAGAATTTTTCTGTTTTTATGTTATTTTGTACTGTACAATTCCCCTGTTTGTGGGAGCATTTACCCCGAAGGAGTAATGAGAAGAATTATAGAATGGATTGCGAATTATGCCTAGATCTCGGATAAATGGAAATTTTATTGATAAGACCTCCTCAATTATAGCCAATATTTTATTACGAATAATTCCGACAACTTCAGGAGAAAAAAAGGCATTTACCTATTACAGAGATGGTGTGATTTGATTCTTTTTTCTTGTTTTTTTTTTCCCTCACTTCCGTCTTACGAGAAAAAGACGCGGTTCGGAATAGAAAGAACCAAATTATTGAAATAAAGCTACGCTTAGTGAAGGTAAAGTTTGGAGATAGAACAACTCCTTCTGTCGTGTATCCTCGATTGATCCAGCCTCAGATACTTTAATTGTCAGTTGTCGATTTTAGTATTGAACGAAAGGATACATCTATAGGTTCTGTATTGCGGGTCAATCCTACTCCACTAATACCAATAGGCGGCATAGGGGAAAAAGCACTACACTAGGAATCAACAACACGAAAACCTTGTTATAAATTACCCTTTTCCTTAGCGGTATCGGGACTAACAAGAATGGTTGGGACAACAAACATCCATCTCGTTTGTACTTTGGATACCCGTATAACCATCAAAGATCGTTGAAGTGACTAATTCCTGGAAATAGTAGGCGTTGAGGACAAAGAAATCGTTGGAGTTATCATTTCTATCTAGCACTAATACGATTGGTGTTAAGAAAAAAAACCTCTTGCGGGAAGGCTGGCTAGAGATTTCTTGTAAAAATACCAGCTCCTGTCAGTTCATAATAAGAATAGGGAAATTCGGATTCCATAGCTTATTCCCCTTAGTACTATGCACGGAAGGGAGGAGCCGTATGAGATGAAAATCTCACGTACGGTTCTGGAACGGAGATTTTTTGAATAAAATGAACGACCGTAACGGATGTCGGCTCAATCCGAAGGAAATTATGCGGAAGCTTTACAGAATTATTATGAAGCTACGCGACCAGAAATTGATCCCTATGATCGAAGTTATATACTCTATAACATAGGCCTTATACACACAAGCAACGGAGAGCATACAAAGGCTTTGGAATATTATTTCGGGGCACTAGAACGAAACCCATTCTTACCACAAGCTTTTAATAATATGGCTGTGATCTGTCATTACGTGCGACTATCTCCACTATAGAAAGAAGGAAAAAAAGACCAAATTGGCTAGTCAATACTAGAAAAAATAGGCTTTCTACATATGCATCGTCCAAAGCAACGATTTTTATCAGCTGTAGCAAGGAAAGAAACTTCATGATAACAAAAAAAAATAGGAAGAAATAGGTACGGCCTACATACTATACTCTATGGGTAAAGGATCGAATTGATAAAGAAAGCACCGTAAAGATCAATTAGCGAGCTTTTGGGTCGATACAGTTAAGAACTGCTTACTTATGTCATGATATGGGATATAAAGTTAGGAATCAACTTATGTAATAGAGTCGATCCACTAAAGTATTGAGCAGCGGTGTAGCATCAGATCCCAAAGATAGTAAGTTCTTTTTTCTTATGGAAGAAAGTCTTTTTCAAAGATTCTATATAAATTTCATATATGAAACCGAGATAGTTACCTTTCAGAAAATTATAACGATATAGGGGATATCTATACTTCATTTTTCTGAAGGTGGGAGAAAAGCTAAAACTAATTATTGATCAAAAAAATTCGAATTTGAAACTTCTTATGTAATTAACTTCTTCTAGTTAACCCAAGAAAAATGAGATAGATTTATCATAAATCTAATTATGTTAGCATAGGGTAAATTAAGATGAGACCGCAAAAAGAATCGATTGCTGAGCCGTATGAGGTAGGAAACTCTCAAGTACGGTTCTAAGGGAAGGAATTGACTCACCTATTCCAACCGGGGAGAACAGGCCATTCTACAAGGCGATTCTGAAATTGCGGAGGCTTGGTCCGATCAAGCCGCTGAGTATTGGAAACAAGCTATAGCGCTTACTCCAGGTAATTATATTGAAGCACATAATTGGTTGAAGATCACGAGGCGTTTCGAATAAAACCATTCGTTAATTCATTTAAATTGATTCTTTGATCCATCAATCAAATAAAATAGATCGTTACCGTGACATGAGAAGATCCAATCAAGAATTTCATTATATCCCTTCCTTGTAAAATCATTCTATTTTGTATGGTATCTTATAGGGATAAATGATACAGATACCGTACAGAGTAGAACTAATAAAACTAATAAAAGATACCTTCAATGTATCTTATTAATTCTAATGAATGAGATCTTGTGATTTGTAATAAAATAATAGGATATTATGTTCTATGAAAGTAGATTCATATGATATGAGCACTTCTTTCTATATTCAGATAGGAATACACTAGACTCAGTTGCTGTTTTTTCATCATGCCGGGAAAAGATTTTCCATGAAAAAAGGTCCGTTAGGCACCTAATCGTTATGTCATAATAGATCCGAACACTTGCCCCGGATCGACTTCAATATCATAATTGCTCTAGTGAATAACTAAAGAAAATAGATGGATGGGAGATAGGAAAGAAAGAAATTAATCATAAATAAAATATCTATCTTTCAGAGGTTCACTAAAAACTTGACTGTTGGCGGGTCTCTTTGTATGTGTTGTCCGGAAAGAGGAGGACTTAATGATTATTCGTTCGCCGGAACCCGAAGTGAAAATTGTTGTAGATAGGGATCCTATAAAAACGTCTTTCGAGGAATGGGCCAGACCCGGCCATTTCTCAAGAACAATAGCTAAGGGCCCTGATACTACCACTTGGATCTGGAACCTACATGCTGATGCTCACGATTTCGATAGTCATACCAGCGATTTGGAGGAGATCTCTCGAAAAGTATTTAGTGCTCATTTCGGTCAACTCTCCATTATCTTTCTTTGGCTGAGTGGCATGTACTTCCATGGCGCCCGTTTTTCCAATTATGAAGCATGGCTAAGTGATCCTACTCACATTAGACCCAGTGCTCAAGTAGTTTGGCCAATAGTAGGTCAAGAAATATTGAATGGCGATGTGGGCGGCGGTTTCCGAGGAATACAAATAACCTCCGGTTTTTTTCAGATTTGGCGAGCATCTGGAATAACTAGTGAATTACAACTCTATTGTACCGCAATTGGTGCATTGGTCTTTGCATTGTTAATGCTTTTTGCCGGTTGGTTCCATTATCACAAAGCCGCCCCAAAATTGGCTTGGTTCCAAGATGTAGAATCTATGTTGAATCACCACTTAGCAGGGTTACTAGGACTTGGGTCTCTTTCTTGGGCGGGACACCAAATACACGTATCCTTACCAATTAACCAATTTCTCGACGCTGGAGTTGATCCTAAAGAGATCCCACTTCCTCATGAATTTATCTTGAATCGGGATCTTTTGGCTCAACTTTATCCCAGTTTTGCCGAGGGAGCAACCCCTTTTTTCACCTTGAATTGGTCAAAATACGCGGATTTTTTGAGTTTTCGTGGAGGATTAGACCCAATAACAGGAGGTCTATGGCTGACCGATATTGCTCATCATCATTTAGCTATTGCAATTCTTTTCTTGATCGCCGGTCATATGTATAGGACTAACTGGGGTATTGGTCACGGCCTTAAAGATATTTTAGAGGCTCATAAAGGGCCATTTACAGGCCAGGGACATAAGGGACTCTATGAAATCCTAACAACGTCATGGCATGCTCAATTATCTCTTAATCTAGCTATGTTAGGCTCTTCAACTATTGTTGTAGCTCACCATATGTATTCCATGCCCCCCTATCCATACCTAGCTATTGACTATGGTACACAACTTTCGTTGTTTACACATCACATGTGGATCGGTGGGTTTCTCATAGTTGGTGCTGCTGCACATGCAGCCATTTTTATGGTAAGAGACTATGATCCAACTACTCGATACAACGATCTATTAGA
Source organism: Agave tequilana (assembly GCA_038442645.1). Classification (NCBI taxonomy): domain Eukaryota; kingdom Viridiplantae; phylum Streptophyta; class Magnoliopsida; order Asparagales; family Asparagaceae; genus Agave; species Agave tequilana. The sequence goes on from JAVJIF010031983.1 coordinate 14,139, forward strand.
TCGTGTACTTAGGCACCGCGATGCAATTATATCACACCTTAACTGGGCATGTATATTTCTAGGTTTTCACAGTTTTGGTTTGTATATTCATAATGATACCATGAGCGCTTTAGGACGTCCCCAAGATATGTTTTCAGATACCGCTATACAATTACAACCCATCTTTGCTCAATGGGTACAAAACACCCATGCTTTAGCACCTGGCGTAACAGCTCCCGGTGCAACAACAAGTACTAGCTTAACTTGGGGAGGTGGTGAGTTAGTAGCAGTAGGCGGCAAAGTAGCTTTGTTACCTATTCCATTAGGAACTGCAGATTTTTTGGTCCATCACATTCATGCATTTACGATCCATGTAACTGTATTGATACTACTGAAAGGTGTTCTATTTGCTCGCAGTTCCCGTTTGATACCCGATAAAGCAAATCTCGGTTTTCGTTTCCCTTGTGATGGGCCTGGAAGAGGGGGGACATGTCAAGTATCCGCCTGGGATCATGTCTTCTTAGGTCTATTCTGGATGTACAATGCAATTTCGGTAGTCATTTTCCATTTTAGTTGGAAAATGCAGTCGGATGTTTGGGGTACTATAAGCGATCAAGGGGTAGTAACTCATATCACAGGAGGGAACTTTGCACAGAGTTCCATTACTATTAATGGGTGGCTCCGGGATTTCTTATGGGCACAGGCATCTCAGGTAATTCAGTCTTATGGTTCTTCATTATCTGCATACGGTCTTTTTTTCTTAGGTGCTCATTTTGTCTGGGCTTTTAGTTTAATGTTTCTATTCAGTGGCCGTGGTTATTGGCAAGAACTCATTGAATCCATCGTTTGGGCTCATAACAAATTAAAAGTTGCTCCGGCTACTCAGCCTAGAGCCTTGAGCATTGTACAAGGACGTGCTGTAGGAGTAACGCATTACCTTCTGGGTGGAATTGCCACAACATGGGCATTCTTCTTAGCAAGAATTATTGCAGTAGGATAATGGCTAGGAGGATTTGAAAGGCATTATGGCATTAAGATTTCCAAGGTTTAGCCAAGGTTTAGCTCAGGACCCCACTACTCGTCGTATTTGGTTTGGTATTGCTACCGCGCATGACTTTGAGAGTCATGATGATATTACTGAGGAACGTCTTTATCAGAACATTTTTGCTTCTCACTTTGGGCAGTTAGCAATAATCTTTCTGTGGACGTCCGGAAATCTGTTTCATGTAGCTTGGCAAGGAAATTTTGAGTCATGGATACAGGACCCTTTACATGTAAGACCTATTGCTCATGCAATTTGGGATCCTCATTTTGGTCAACCCGCTGTAGAAGCCTTTACTCGAGGAGGTGCTATCGGCCCAGTGAATATCGCTTATTCCGGTGTTTATCAGTGGTGGTATACAATCGGATTGCGCACCAATGAAGATCTTTATACTGGAGCTCTTTTTCTATTATTTCTTTCTGCTATATCCTTAATAGCGAGTTGGTTACACCTACAACCCAAATGGAAACCGAGCGTTTCGTGGTTCAAAAATGCCGAATCACGTCTCAATCATCATTTGTCAGGACTTTTTGGAGTAAGCTCCTTGGCTTGGACAGGACATTTAGTTCATGTCGCTATTCCCGGATCCAGGGGAGAGTACGTCAGATGGAATAATTTCTTAGACGTATTACCATATCCCCAAGGGTTGGAACCGCTTCTTACGGGCCAGTGGAATCTTTATGCCCAAAACCCTGATTCCAGTAGTCATTTGTTTGGTACCTCCCAAGGGGCGGGAACTGCCATTCTAACCCTTCTTGGGGGATTTCATCCACAAACGCAAAGCTTATGGCTGACCGATATTGCTCATCATCATTTAGCTATTGCATTCATTTTTCTCGTTGCTGGTCATATGTATAGAACTAACTTCGGGATTGGGCATAGTATCAAAGATCTTTTAGAAGCACACACTCCTCCGGGGGGTCGATTAGGGCGTGGGCATAAGGGTCTTTATGACACAATCAATAATTCGATTCATTTTCAATTAGGTCTTGCTCTAGCCTCTTTAGGGGTTATTACTTCCTTAGTAGCTCAACACATGTACTCTTTACCTGCTTATGCATTCATAGCACAAGACTTTACTACTCAAGCTGCATTATATACTCATCACCAATACATCGCAGGGTTCATCATGACAGGAGCCTTTGCTCATGGAGCTATATTCTTCATTAGAGATTATAATCCGGAGCAGAATGAGGATAATGTATTGGCAAGAATGTTAGACCATAAAGAAGCTATCATATCTCATTTAAGTTGGGCCAGCCTCTTTCTAGGGTTCCATACCTTAGGTCTTTATGTTCATAACGACGTCATGCTCGCTTTTGGTACTCCGGAAAAACAAATCTTGATCGAACCTATATTTGCCCAATGGATACAATCCGCTCATGGTAAGACTTCATACGGGTTCGATGTACTCTTATCTTCAACAACTGGACCGGCATTCAATGCAGGTCGAAGCATATGGTTACCCCGCTGGTTAAATGCTATTAATGAAAATAATAATTCACTTTTCTTAACAATAGGTCCGGGAGATTTCTTAGTTCATCATGCAATTGCTCTAGGTTTGCATACAACTACATTGATTTTAGTAAAAGGTGCTTTAGATGCACGTGGTTCTAAATTAATGCCAGATAAAAAGGATTTCGGTTATAGTTTTCCTTGCGACGGCCCAGGACGTGGGGGTACTTGTGATATTTCTGCTTGGGACGCGTTTTATTTGGCCGTTTTCTGGATGTTAAATACCATTGGATGGGTCACCTTTTATTGGCATTGGAAACACATCACATTATGGCAGGGTAACGTTTCGCAATTTAATGAATCTTCCACTTATTTGATGGGGTGGTTAAGAGATTATCTATGGTTAAATTCTTCACAACTTATCAATGGATATACCCCTTTTGGTATGAATAGTTTATCGGTATGGGCGTGGATGTTTTTATTTGGGCATCTTGTTTGGGCTACTGGATTTATGTTCTTAATTTCCTGGCGGGGATATTGGCAAGAATTAATTGAAACTTTAGCATGGGCTCATGAACGCACGCCTTTGGCTAATTTGATTCGATGGAGAGATAAGCCAGTGGCTCTTTCCATTGTGCAAGCAAGATTGGTTGGATTGGCACACTTTTCTGTAGGTTATATATTCACTTATGCAGCTTTCTTGATTGCCTCTACGTCAGGAAAATTTGGTTAATTTAGTTATTTTTTTATTTATTTTGTACTGTATCAACAACAATCTCATTTGTTTCGATGAAGAAGGGGATCCCCCTTCTTATATTTTTACATCTAGGATCCGAACTGTATCATTGATAATAATAGGAACTGAACATTATGGCAAGAAAATGTT
>JAVJIF010031983.1:22500-27500 GCA_038442645.1 Agave tequilana
TTGGTTTGGCGATTAAATTAATTAAATTCAAAATTAATAAGTAGGGATTGGATATTGGATATCTAGAATATTTATGTTATGTCCCAGGACAAAAAAATGGAATAAAATAATAAGATATGAAGAGGACTACTATGTCATTACAGGTTAGAATTCCTCCAATAAGTTCAATTAGTCATTATGATAATGATTAAATGTTCCACTTTTTAACTAGAATTCATAATAATTAAGAACCCATTATAAATTATAATGGGTGGTTGTCCGTTTTTTTATATATCAACAATATCTGTATTCTCCGCTGAAAAAGGAAGACTAAGACTTGAGTTTCATGAAAAAGCCCTTTATCGGATTTGAACCGATGACTTACGCCTTACCATGGCGTTACTCTACCACTGAGTTAAAAGGGCCCTATTCAATTCATGAATTAGCCATTTTCCATTATGAGTCTACTGCATATATACATATATGTGCAGTAGACTCATAATGGAACAAGAAATTTTATTTACCTAGAAAAATTTTTCTCGTTTTTGAATTTTCTGGCTTAGTGTGAGATAGTGATAGGCATATTATATTTCATCTGAATGAGAAACGAAGCAATGAATGAAAATGGAAGAAAATAAATTAAATGAAGGTTTGTTTTACCCCCTCCCGCAACGGAGATTCCATTTTGCTCCCCGTCTTCCCTTTCGCTAAAAATAAAAAAAAATGAATTGAGAAATTCATCGGATCCTAGTTCGGGACTGACGGGGCTCGAACCCGCAGCTTCCGCCTTGACAGGGCGGTGCTCTGACCAATTGAACTACAATCCCAGCGAGGTGTATAGCATACATATTCTTATGGTTTCATAAGAACATTCTACTTGTCATGTTGTAACGTAACGGATACGCGAATGATATATTGATATCATATCCACATAAACACGGGCTTTTGTGAGAGTAGCGCGGATTATTAGTAACTAGTGATTTTTTATTTTATTGTTAAAAATAGATAATCAATCTTTCAATGAGATGAGAAAAAAAATATAGATGGAGCAAAAAAATTGACCCTTTTTCTTTATTTCTACGGATCAGGCATCTCTGTTTCCTTCTCATGGAACGGTGAATTTTTGGGCCGAGCTGGATTTGAACCAGCGTAGACATGTCGCCAACGAATTTACAGTCCGTCCCCATTAACCGCTCGGGCATCGACCCAGGAAGAATTCATTCTAGGCTTATTGATAATCCATGATCAACTTCCTTTCGTAGTACCCTACCCCCAGGGGAAGTCGAATCCCCGTTTTCTCCTTGAAAGAGAGATGTCCTGAACCACTAGACGATGGGGGCATATCCGCCCGACCGTCATCATACTATGATGATAGTATGAACAGTTTTTGGAATTGTCAATATAATCTAATGGTATGGCTAGATCGGAAAAGTCTTTCTATCTATGTTCTAATTCTATAGAATTAGAACGTTTTTTTTTTGTTTGTTTGATGCTTCATTCATGAAGCATCTCATACTATTCGATATAACGAAGGGAAGGATAGGATTCCTTCAGTTCAGGCAACGATCGATCCGACAGAAAAAGGGAAAAGGGTAGGGGGGGATTTTTATTTCTTTTGTTTCGCATTTATCATCAGACAAATAGGGGAATTTCTTTCACTAGTACTGATTGATAAGGGAGAGACATATGTAGATTAGTACAATCGGTAGTATTGCTATATTCAGACTGACTATATTCAGTATTTTAAATTTAAGAGATACTATACTCACTTTCTTTTTCGATTGTTCTTGATCAATGAAATGAAATAGAGTGCCCATATTTTTATGGGGAGTACAGACATAAATTGTCTTCGTTTATTGTACGATACACTTAATATAAATAGAATTTAATTACCCGGCGAAGTACTTTTCAGGTTAAAGCACATCCTTTCTAAATTCCTACTTTTTTTTGTGTATCCTCAATTATTAATACTAATTGGAAACAATCTATTTCATTCTCATTCAAATTGCATACTGCGTTTTTCATGTATACGTTCCAATCCCAATCCAATAAAGAGAGGATACTAAATAAAAGAAAAGACCAACCAAGCAACGTCCCCTTTCTTATTCTTAGTAAATTTCATTTGTTCGAATATTCGATTTTTTATCCTTAATCCTTTCTTTTTTCTATCTCACTTATACTGTTTGGATCTGTGTATGACCCAGAGAATACTGGTCATATCATATGATACTTCATAATTTTATGTACATAATTCTATGTATAAGTAGAAAAGTTGTATAAGGAAGATGCTAGGTTATAGAAAAGAAAAAGTGCAAAAAGGGGACGAAAATCCAACGGCGGGTATTTCTGATACAATCAAAAATGGTATTTTTTATTTAGTATGGATAAAAGATCTTCCTATGTTATACTATTTCATTTTCGACGATGAATTCATTTGATAGATCAGAAATTATTATTCATAATATTGATCTGATTCAGTATTATCAGGATGTAATTCATCCCATTGAATTTACAAGAGTCAAATTTCTCATCTCTATGGGATTAGATCCCGAGTTATTGCGAAACAAAAAAAAGAAGATTATGGAAGTCAATATTCTCGCACTTATTGCTACTGCACTGTTCATTCTAGTTCCTACTGCTTTTTTACTTATCATCTATGTAAAAACAGTTAGCCAAAATGATTAATTTGAATTATTAATTCTTATCAATGATTTAAGAAATGAAAGAAAGGGATTCAAACTCTAAGTCTTAAATGAAATGATTCGGCTGGAATCAGAAGTATCTTAGTAAGTATCTAATAAGCTAGTGTGGTAGAAAGAACTATAGTTCTTTCTACCACACTGGCTAGTATTGTATACTATTTTTTATTATATAAAGTTGTATTGTATACGAATATAGGCTTCATATAGATCAAATTACAATATGTACATATATTAGATGTACATATAGATAGCACTCTAATTCTATTTCTTTTATTTTGATTTCCCATCTCAAGAAGTCACAATTAAGGGATGATCCGCGGAGTTATATGGTAACCTCTTCGGATTTTATTTGGAAAAGGAGTAGAATAGAGCCTGTCCATTTTTCATGCTTAAACATGAAATGGGTCAAAAAAAGCATAAAAACATTTCTAGGAGTCTAAAACAAATGTTAAATGTGTGATATATGGTCGAAGAAAGATCCAATTTTATTTTGTGTTATTTATGTGTAGGACCTTTTTGGACAATCACTAATCGCTTCGTTTCCAGCAGAAAGCAAATATGTATTGTCGTAATAGCGGAACGACTTTCTTTGAGTTTCGAAATACAATGATGATAATCTTTCATTACTGTATTCAAGTACAATTTTGAAGAGATTTTTTTTTTAAGGCTTCGAAAAATGATCAATAAAGAGTTGATACAGTTCGATTGAGCAATCGATTACTCAATTAGTAGTGCCCCCAGCCCTAAAGTCCACTCCTTCCCCATACTACAAGTGAAAGGGAAAATGTAAAGACTACCATTAAAGCAGCCCAAGCAAGACTTACTATATCCATGTGAATTATGCCCCTATTTCTATGAAGGAATTATTCTGTTATTGATTAATAATCATAGTGGAATCAATGGCGCAGAGTCAAAATAGGATTCTGAGTTAAGACTGTTGATGAACCAAACCAATTCAATGAATACACTCGTAACAAGTTTCTATATTTTAGGGTTTCTGCTAGAATCAGGAAGCATTAAGTACAAATACGATGATACACACGTTTTTTCTTTGGAAATAGCAAAGGAATGCTCCTCTAATGGAGTGGAGCATGTAAGAGTAAGAATAGTAAGACCCTTTGTTTGTTTTGATATCTTTCTTTACTAAGCAAAAAGCATAAAAATATACCATCAAGAGAGATAACTATCTATCAGATACCTCTATTTCCTATTTGATCTAAGCTTACTGTCTTTCTTTCTGTGAAAGAATCGGGAGAACCCACCACCACTATTCCTACATACATTTTTTCTTTTCAACTTTGAACTTTACTCTATTTACTCTATAAAAATAAGAGTAGACCAACCATTCTGATTGCATGTCTGAGCACTCATAGCCTCTCGTGAGTCTGGATAAAAAGTATCTTCGGGCCTTTCCACAACTCCTAAATAGATTTCCCATCATCGTATCCGATCTAATTTAATACCAGACGGTATCGCGAGACACTACTTTGTTTAATAAGGGCAGTTTAAGAGATCTTGATATGATATCGTATAATCTCTTCTTCAATTCTAGTACCAAAAAAGGAGTACCCTTTAGGAACCCTCGGATACCGAGATTTCCGACCTTAGTTCTGAATCCCTGAATTGACTCTCGCCGTTTATTTGATTTTTCAATTAAATAAAATAAATGGCCCGAACCTATCGTTAAATTAATAAGTGAGAGTTGCTTCATCCCTATTGATACCGGTTTGTTTGGGCTACACCCAGATTTTGAGAAAAAAAATTACAGTCTTTTATAAACCTATGCTATGGGTTATAAAAATCAAGTATTGACACGTCCGCTTAGTCCTTTGCCTCTGCTTCTTGCGGAGCAAAAATTCATCGAATTTAGATCAACAGGATAAGAAATCCCCGATCTTTTGTTGATCAGGCGACACCCGGATTTGAACTGGGGATAAAGGATTTGCAGTCCCCCGCCTTACCACTTGGCCATGCCGCCAAATTCGGTCCAAAATAGATAAAAATATTATCTATATTCTATTTCTATTACTAATTCTTTTTTTTTATTGGATCTAGTTTATATTATTCTCTTCGATTGATTGTATCTCAAGCTTAAAAACTTCCCTTCTTTTTTTTATTGAGAGTAGAAAAAATGGATTTCCGGTCACAGACTGAGGCAAATCAGAACCATTAACAATTTACTTTGAATTAGTGAATGGTTCTTCCATTTTTATCTCCAATGAAATTTGGTTTCCTTGAATGGCAAAAGAAAATCATAAAATCAAATTAATTTATGACTAATATGACTAATCAGTATTCATTTTTTCAATAATCAATCCT
>JAVJIF010031983.1:32500-55000 GCA_038442645.1 Agave tequilana
AGAAAGTTAAAAAGGTAAAGTCAAAAGAAAAATGAATTAATGAAAGGTTGGTCCTTACTAGGAACTTGAGTAAGGAGTAGTTCTTTGTAGGGTTTTCTTTTTATCGAACAAAGTAAAAAAAAAAAGAACTCCCTTCTTTATTTGATGTAACTACTTGAGCCGGATGAGAGGAAACCCTCACGTCCGATTTTTAAGGGGGGAGCCCAATTTTATCTTATAGGAACCTATCTCAATTTTTCTTTTGCTAGGCCTGTGGCGAAAAGACCTACTTTCTTACGATTACGAGGTTTATTCGAGTATGAAATCCAATCCTGGAAATACAGCATCCCACTTTTTTTTACTACCCAAGGCTTTGAGACATTTCGAAATCGGGAAATCTCTACAGGAGCAAGTGCTATCAGAGAACAATTAGCCGATTTGGATTTGCGAATTATTATAGATAATTCATTGGTAGAATGGAAGGAATTAGGAGATGAGGAGTCCGCTGGAAATGAATGGGAAGATAGAAAAATTCGAAGAAGAAAGGATTTTTTGGTTAGACGCATGGAATTAGCTAAACATTTTATTCGAACAAATGTAGAACCAGAATGGATGGTTCTGTGCCTATTACCAGTCCTTCCTCCCGAGTTGAGACCAATCATTCAGATAGATGGGGGTAAACTAATGAGTTCGGATATTAATGAACTCTATAGAAGAGTTATCTATCGGAACAATACTCTTACCGATCTATTAGCAACAAGTAGGTCTACGCCAGGAGAATTAATAATGTGTCAGGAAAAATTGGTACAAGAGGCTGTGGATACACTTCTTGATAATGGGATACGCGGACAACCAATGAGGGATGGTCATAATAAAGTTTACAAGTCATTTTCAGATGTAATTGAAGGCAAAGAGGGAAGATTTCGTGAGACTCTGCTTGGTAAACGGGTCGATTATTCGGGGCGTTCCGTCATTGTCGTGGGTCCTTCGCTTTCATTACATCAATGTGGATTACCACGAGAAATAGCAATAGAGCTTTTCCAAACATTTGTAATTCGTGGTCTAATCAGACAACATATTGCTTCTAACATAGGGATTGCGAAAAGTAAAATTCGGGAAAAAGAACCGATTGTATGGGAAATACTTCAAGAAGTTATGCAGGGGCATCCTGTATTGTTGAATAGAGCACCTACCCTGCATAGATTGGGCATACAGGCGTTCCAACCCATTTTAGTGGAGGGACGCGCTATTTGTTTACACCCATTAGTTTGTAAGGGCTTTAATGCAGACTTTGATGGGGACCAAATGGCTGTTCATGTACCTTTATCTTTGGAAGCTCAAGCGGAAGCCCGTTTACTTATGTTTTCTCATATGAATCTCTTGTCTCCAGCTATTGGAGATCCCATTTCCGTACCGACTCAAGATATGCTTATCGGACTCTATGTATTAACGATCGGAAATCGACGGGGTATTTGTGCAAATAGGTATAATCCATATAATTGCGGAAACTATCAAAATAAAACAGTTGACAATAATAACTATAAATATACGAAAAAGAAAGAACCGTATTTTTGTAGTTCCTATGATGCGCTTGGAGCTTATCGGCAGAAACGAATCAATTTAGATAGTCCTTTTTGGCTCCGGTGGCGACTAGATCAACGCGTTTGGCTCAAGAGAAGTTCCCATCGAAGTTCAATATGAATCTTTGGGTACTTATCATGAGATTTATGGGCCCTATTTAATAAGGGGAAGTGTGAAAAAAGAAATCCGTTGTATATACATTCGAACCACTATTGGTCATGTTTCTTTTTATCGAGAAATAGAAGAAGCCGTGCAGGGGTTTTGTCGGGCATACGCTATCTAAACTAAGAAATTCGATTAGACGATACTCGTGCCCGTGGGAAGTTGGGTCTATCCAATTTCACTAGTATTATCATAATTTCTGAATTTCTATGTGAATCAACATTGACATTGAGGAAAGGAAGTTTTCGAATCACTGACTCAAGCCCATTGTCGAATCCTACTCAGCAGAATATGGAGGTACTTATGGCAGAACGGGCCGATCCGGTCTTTTACAATAAAGTGATAGATGGAACTGCTATGAAACGACTTATTAGCAGATTAATAGATCATTTCGGAATGGCATATACATCACATATCTTGGATCAAGTGAAGACTTTGGGTTTCCAGCAAGCCACTGCTACATCTATTTCATTAGGGATTGATGATCTTTTAACAATACCTTCTAAGGGATGGTTAGTCCAAGATGCTGAACAACAAAGTTTTATTTTGGAGAAACACCATCATTATGGGAATGTACACGCAGTAGAAAAATTACGTCAATCCATTGAGATATGGTATGCCACAAGTGAATATTTGAGACAAGAAATGAATCCTAATTTTCGGATGACCGATCCCTCTAATCCAGTCCATCTAATGTCCTTTTCGGGAGCTCGAGGAAATGCATCTCAGGTACATCAATTAGTAGGTATGAGAGGATTAATGTCGGATCCCCAAGGACAAATGATTGATTTACCCATCCAAAGCAATTTACGCGAAGGGCTTTCTTTGACAGAATATATAATTTCCTGCTACGGAGCGCGAAAAGGGTCGTGGATACTGCTGTACGAACATCAGATGCTGGATACCTCACGCGTAGACTTGTTGAAGTAGTTCAACACATTATTGTACGTAGAACAGATTGTGGTACTATCCGAGGTATTTCCGTGAGTCCTCGAAATGGGGTGACAGAAAAAATTTTGTCCAAACCCTAATTGGTCGTGTATTAGCAGACGATATATATATGGGGATACGATGCATTGCCACTCGAAATCAAGATATTGGGATTGGACTTGCCAATCGATTCATAACCTTTCGAGCACAACCAATATATATTCGAACCCCCTTTACTTGCAGGAATACATCTTGGATTTGTCAATTATGTTATGGCAGAAGCCCCACTCACGGCGACCTGGTCGAATTGGGGGAAGCCATAGGTATTATTGCGGGTCAATCAATTGGGGAACCTGGAACTCAACTAACATTAAGAACTTTTCATACGGGTGGAGTATTCACAGGCGGTACTGCCGAACATGTACGAGCTCCTTCTAATGGAAAAATAAAGTTCAACGAGTATTTGGTTCATCCCACACGTACCCGTCATGGGCATCCTGCTTTTCTATGTTCTATAGACTTGTATGTAACTATTGAGAGTTGGGATATTATACATAGTGTGAATATTCCACCAAAAAGTTTGATTTTAGTGCAAAATGATCAATATGTAGAATCGGAACAAGTGATTGCTGAGATTCGTGCCGGAACGTCCACTTTTCATTTTAAAGAGAAGGCTCGAAAACATATTTATTCTGAATCAGAGGGAGAAATGCATTGGAGTACCGATGTCTACCATGCACCCGAATATACATATAGTAATGTTCATCTATTACCAAAAACAAGTCATTTATGGATATTAGCAGGAGGTCCATGCGGATCCAGTATAGTGTCTTTTTCGCTCCACAAGGATCAAGATCAAATGAATGTTCATTTTTTTTCTGTCGACGAAATAGATATCTCTGACCTCTCAATCACTAATGATCGAGTAAGACATAAATTGTTGGATCCTTCTGGTAAAAAAGATAGGGAAATTCTTGACTATTCAAGACTTGATCGAATCATATCCAATGGTCATTGGAATTTCATATATCCTTCGATTCTCCAAGAGAATTCCGATTTCTTGGCAAAAAAGCGAAGAAATAGATTTCTCATCCCATTACAATATGATCAAGAACGAGAGAAAGAACTAATACCCTCTTTTAATATTTCCATTGAAATACCCATAAATGGTATTTTACGTAGAAATAGTATTCTTGCTTATTTTGATGATCCACGATACAGAAGAAAGAGTTCGGGAATTACTAAATATGGGACTGTAGAGGCGGATTCTATCGTAAAAAAAGAAGATTTGATTGAGTATCGAGGAGCAAAAGAATTTAGTCCGAAATACCAAATGAAAGTGGATCGGTTTTTTTTTATTCCCGAAGAGGTACATATCTTACCCGGATCTTCGTCCATAATGGTTCGTAACAATAGTATCATTGGAGTAGATACACAACTCGCTTTAAATACAAATACAAGAAGCCGAGTAGGTGGATTAGTCCGAGTGGAGAAAAAAAAGAAAAGTATTGAACTGAAAATCTTTTCTAGAGATATTCATTTTCCCGGAGAGACAGATAAGATATCCAGACACAGTGGCATTTTGATACCGCCAGGAACGGAAAAAACAAATTCTAAGGAATCAAAAAAATTGAAAAATGGGATCTATGTCCAACGGATCACACCGACCCAAAAAAAGTATTTTGTTTTGGTTCGGCCCGTAGTCACATATGAAATAGCTGATGGGATAAATTTAGAAAAACTTTTCCCTCAAGATCTATTGCAGGAAAAAGATAATGTCCAACTTAGAGTTGTCAATTATATCCTTTATGGAAATGGAAAGTCAATTCGAGGAATTTCTCACACAAGTATTCAATTAGTTCGGACTTGCTTAGTATTGAATTGGGACCAAGAAAAAAACGGTTCTATAGAAGAGGTTCATGCTTCCTTTGTTGAGGTAAGGGCAAATGATCTGATTCGCGATTTCATAAGAATTGAGTTAGTCAAGTCTACTATTTCATATACTGGAAAAAGGTATGATACGGCGGGTTCAGGATTGATTCCCGATAATGGATTAGATCGCACCAATATCAATCCTTTTTATTCCAAAGGGAAGATTCCATTAGTTACCCAGCATCAAGAAACTGTCGGTACGTTGTTGAATCGAAATAAGGAATGCCAATCTTTGATAATTTTGTCATCATTCAATTGTTTTCGAGTTGGTCCATTCAACGGTTCGAAATATAACAATGCGGCAAAAGAGTCAAATCCTATAACTCCAATTAGGGATTTGTTGGGTCCCTTAGGTACTATTGTACCTAAAATAGTGAACTTTTATTCATCTTACCATTTAATAACTCATAATCAGATCTTGTTAAACAAATATTGGCTACTTGACAATTTTAAACAGACTTTCCAAGTACTTGAAGTACTTAAATACTGTTTAATAGATGAAAATAGGAGGATTTATAATCCTGGTCCATGCAATAACATCATTTTGAATCCATTCCATTTGAATTGGTGCTTTCTACATTACAATTATTGTGAAGAGACATTGATTGGTAAACACAAGGTATGTGATGTTAATTGTACAAGAATCAGGTATTTAAGAGATGGTTTAGAGTTTAGAATTCACCTTTGATCTTGTTTTACTTTGAATATGTAAGAATTATACCTTGTTTCAATCTTTCGTTATAGCAAGTAGCTAAAACGAGTCGTACCACGAGGAGAGCAAGCGTAGAAGCTTTCACGATACTAGTGAGACAAGAAACAATACTCTTCTTTGTTAATCACACAAGAGTAAACAATATACAAGAAGTTGTGGATTGGTGGTGGTGCATTGTGAAAAAGAAGCGCAATGAATGAAGTGTGATGAAGTAAAGAAAAGAAAAGAATACTAGAATGAAATGTGTAAACTCTCTTGATTAGAAAGATACATGGCTAGCATTACTCAACCTCCTTGCTAACATACTACCTCTTTTGTTGATTGAAATATTGTCTCATCAAGAATCATAGACAATTGAAAAGTACTTGCATGTTTCAAGTGTGGTATTCTTTCTTTGAAGACTTAGTGTTCCTTTTAGTTAGTTGGCTAGAAGTCTCTTCTTGAATACTAGGTTCTCTTACTAGGTGTGCAATGAGGAAATATAGGCTTGGTACTCATTTAATGCAAAGGTTAGAAGAATCAAACTCTTTAGGACTTCAAAGCTTAACTACAAAGTTAGCTTGAAGTGCTTGAGTTGATCTTGCTACTCAAATGACACAATCAATGGTAATCCATCCTCTTGATCCAATCAAATGCTCTTTATAAGAGATACACAATTCATCTAGAGATCTTACAAGCAATCACCAAAGGATACAACATACTCCATTAGAATTTACAAGAAACTTGAAATCATGCAAGAATTAAAGAATACAATCAACTAGAGCTAGTAGTAGCTAGGTGAGATTAGCTAGCCATGCATTCAAGAAACTAGCCCTCCATTACACTAACAAGAAAGCTATAATTCTCCATGGAAATCAAAGATCTAAACAACTCAACTAGAATTAAACTAGAACTAGAAATTGAATGCGAGAATTAAAAGCATAAGAAGAGAAAGCATACTCAATTCTAGTAAAAAGAAGATGAGAGCTCCATTGAATCTTTGCTTCAAGGTTGTCACAAGTCTTGATTACAAACTCTCAAAGTGAAGAACTCTCTCTCAATTTAGCTAGAGATCAAGGAGGAAGGAGAGAAGAACTAGAATCCTAAAACAAAATTACAACTAATCCAAAATTTTCCCTCTCTCTTCCCTGGAGCTCGCGCAGGTCTCTGCCCAGGTATTTATAGGCAAATTTGAGAATCTTATCAGATCTTGACCGTTGGCACGAAATCCTAGGCTCAACGGCCTCTGGATTGCCGCGGCGGCGCGGCATGGGCGCGGCACGGTTGCGGCCGTTGAGTCCAGATTTTCTGGTGGGATCTGGTGGTTAGGTTGTTGGCCACATGGGCTGGTTGGATTCTCCACTTGGCGCTCAGATCCTGGTGAGATCTGATTTAATCTTGGGCTAATTTTTAATTAACCCCCTTAATTATCACTAATTAAGGTGGTTAATTACTTTTCCTCTTTAAAGTGGAGATCTGCAAAAATAGAGAGAATATGAGTTAAAAATCACATTTAATATATAATATGCAAGGTATAAGGGTGGTATAAAATGCAAATATGGATACTAATCACACCCCCATACCTAGCTTTTGCTCGTCCTCGAGCAAAAATAAAGAAAAAGAAAGAAAAATCCTAACTAATTATTACACCACTTTCGTAGGTGACACGATTGCACTGAGCATGTGCAACAAGCCGTTAAACCTCTAGGTTACCCTAGAGGAGGAGTGTTGTCTCCTGAGGGTTTTCAGCGGATTACACCCACAAAATCCATAAAGAAAGAAAACAAATGTTAGTATTTTGAAAACGCATTTTGAATAAGAGACAAGTTTCTAAACTATTTTTGCAAAAATATAAGTGATCCTAGGTCATAAGTCCACCTATAATCATTCTTTCTTAAAATTAGTATCCATGCAAGATCTTGTTTTTAATTAAGGTAAGAATTCAAAATTGGATTGAATATTTTATCTTTCATAAAACCTAGATAGTATGCACACCGTGTAAGTGAAGATTTCCTGGGATTTCAACTCCAACCATCAAGCCATTTATTTATATATATTCTTTTTTTTTTTTCTTCCCTTAGTTTTATTAGGCTTTCTAATTCACCCATGTAGCAAGCCTATAACCGATGACTCCCAGACCAGATGGTCTTAGGGCACCAGATGAGGAAACATCCCTCGGGTTTAAGGACTCGAGTGAAAAAGGCCACAAAACTAAGAGGGATTATTCTTAATCACCGTTAGGCGTGAATAATCATGCTTCTTGAGGCACAATTACCCAGCTTAATAAGTGAGATCACTGTTAGGCGTGAGTCATCATGCTTCTTGAGGCACAATTTCCCAGCTTAATAAGTGATCTTTTATTTATATATTTTTTCCTTTTTTTTTTTTCTTTTTTTTTTTTTTATTTTTATATGGCATTTTTGATCTTTGTTTCCATCCCAAGAAATGTGTAAGTGTGAAGTGCATTTTATCTAAGGCAAAAAATTCAAGATAAAATATCTCACCAATTTTACTTACTTAGCCTATAATTTCAAACAAGATCTATTACTTCAACTATGTTTAAGATGTCATAATTAAGGCTTTCTTAATATCTAAGATACATCTTACTTTTCTTAAAAATAGATCAAAACTTTGTCTCTTATTTCAAAAAGTTTTTATTTTTTGTTTTTTTTTTTTATTTTCTAAAAGAAAAGATAAAATCTAAAAAGAAAGTGGAAAATCTAGAAAAAAAAATAAAATCTAAAAATAAAAGACCTAAAAAGAAAGTAAAAATCCTAAAAAATAAAAAACCTAACAAGAAAATGAAAAATCCTAAGTTAGTATCTACCCCCCCATACCTATCTCATGCATCGTCCTCGATGTATGCAAGATAAAAAGAATGCATGAAACAGGTAAAAGGTGAAAAGTCACTCCCTCCTCCTCTTTGGAACCGATGTGGTGCTCGGCCCAGCTGATTGTGTCCTCCTTAATGTCGCCTCAATAGTATCTAGCCTAGAGGATTGCTCCTCCAACCTGGAAGATTGCTCCTCCACCTTCTTTCTCAGCCTCACCTGACCTCTAAATATTTTCTTCATGCCCTTCCAGATAGTGGACATGAAGGCTCGTGAATCAGTGGGGGGTTCCTGTCTCCAAAATTGGGACTCGTCTACCTCCTCTACATTTTCCTCCGAAGAGGACTCCGCAGGAATATCCTCTGGTTGGGCACTAGGTGTCCAGAGGGTGTGTAAGCAGCCAGTGTATGCACTGGTGGGTTTCTCTGCTACAACATACACTCGATCAAAGGAGGCAAATACATCGTCAGAAATAAAGTCTTTACACAAACGTGTAATCAAGACGGGATGAGAAAATTTTGCTCCGCGAGTGCGAGAGGAGTTATCAAGTATGGCATGAAAAATAGCCCGATTTAAACAGACCGTGTGTGTGTAAGTCATGAGATCATGAATGATTTGTAATACAGGTCTGTTGAAAGATGTGGTATGATCTAATCCAAAAATATTGCGTTGGAGCCAACGTCCAACACAATGTACATTCCTGAATGTGGATTGGGCTTTGAGCCCACGGTCTTGTTCAGTGCAACGGTCTCCCATGATAAACATGTAATCAATAAGTGGCAAAGGTTCAGTGTAATGGGGATGAATGGGCACAGCAGTGATATCGGCAATGAGTGGAATGGTGACAATGATGTCTCCAAATGGCATATGAACCATGAATTCATTAGTGTCAAAGTTAATAGATGCACGATCTAATGTGTCATAGAATGTATTGACCAAAGTAGGGCAATAATATGCATCATCGTTCTGGATATCATAAAGTAAAGAAGACCAATTCCACGCATGTATACGATCTAAAAATATATGCCCGAATCCCCTTTGATTATTCATAAGTTGACAGAAATCCCTTTCCACAAAAAAGCTAGGAGCCATAATTAACAATGCAAATTAGAGTAATGAACAAGAGATCAAACCACCCCCGGATTAACTTAGGGGGAAACCAAAAAGACTGGTGCAGAATGCACAGAGAGAGCCTCGGGAAAACTGGATCTGTATCTGTCTCCAGAGAACGAAAACAGTCGATCTAGGCTTTTCCAGCGCGCCTGATCTGACAGAGATGCCGCGGTGGCGCGGCAGGGGCGCGGCGGATTGGTGGAATTTAGGGATCAGAATTTTGGGGCAGGTCGGCTGTGGAGGAAGCGTTTTAGATCTGAAGAGATATTCTCGGGGGAGTGAAAATGAGTGGGGGAGGAGATGTTTTATAAAGGAAAGAAAAAGTGGGATTTCCAAAAGTACCCTAGGTCAAATCTTGAATTACAACCCTTGGTCAAAATGTTTTGAATATGAAAGGAATCCTAGGGTTTGAAATTCTGTTCATGTACAAAAATCCCAAAAAAAAAATTTTATTTACAAAATGTAAAAGAGAAATATTTACAAAAGAGGTCCCCAAATGATTTTCAAGAGAATGCATGGGAAAATATACAGATGGAAAAGTCACAAATAAATTGGGTCGGAAAGACCCAATTCGTGAGCGTCTTGTGACAATGACTCCGTGGTGAAAAATGGCTTTAAGCGTTGTCCGTTTACAGTGAATATATTGCCATTGGATGGATCAAGAATCTCGACTGTTCCGTGAGAAAAGACAGTTTGCACAATAAAAGGTCCTGACCACCTGGTACGCAGCTTACCAGGGAAAAGGTGGAGTCGAGAATTATATAACAGAACCTGTTGACCGACAGCAAAAATCTTTCTGTGAATGGCTTTGTCGTGAAACAGCTTGGTCCTGTGTTTTGTGATCCGAGCGTTATCGTATACCTCGTTTCGTAACTCTTCCAGCTCGGATAATTGTAGCTTCCTGAGAACACCGGCTTTATCCAAATCAAGATTCAGTTGCTTTAAAGCCCATAGTGCACAATGTTCTAACTCAACGGGCAAGTGGCATGCTTTTCCAAATATAACTCGGTACGGAGACATACCAAGGACAGTCTTGTAAGCGGTCCTGTATGCCCATAAGGCATCAGTCAGTTTGACGGACCAATCCTTACGATTCTGTCCTACGGTCTTCTCCAGAATGAGTTTTATCTGTCTGTTTGTGACCTCAACTTGCCCATTGGTCTGAGGATGATAAGCCGTGGACAATTTATGAGTAATGGAATATTTCCGCATCAAGGCTTCAAAAGCCCTATTGCAGAAGTGACTCCCATTGTCGCTCAATATCGCACGGGGGGCTCCGAAGCGTGAAATGATGTACTCTCTTAAAAATTTAATGACAACTTGGTTGTCATTAGTCCGTGTAGGAATTGCTTCAGCCCACTTAGAAACATAATCTACGGCTACCAAGATGTATTGGTTGCCGTAGGACAGAGGAAAGGGTCCCATGAAATCAATGCCCCAGAGGTCGAAAATTTCGACTTCCAAGATGGGTGTGAGGGGCATCATGTTCTTTTGAGTAATCCGACCCGTCATCTGACATCTATCACAAAGCTTGCAAAAGGTAAAGGCATCCTTAAAGAGAGTGGGCCAGTAAAATCCACTCTGGAGCACTTTTTCCGCAGTTTTCCGTGGACCAAAGTGTCCACCGCAAGCTAATTTATGACAAAATGTCAAGACACTCTGGTGTTCATCCTCTGGAAGGCATCTTCGAATAATTTGGTCAGGACAGTACTTGAATAGATACGGTTCATCCCAAAAGAAAAACCGCATCCGGCTCAGAAAACGATGTTTGTCTTGTCCTGACCAATGGGAAGGAATTTGCCTGGTAGCAAGGTAGTTTACAATATCGGCATACCAGGGCTCTCCACTCATCGCAAGAATGTGCTCATCAGGAAAGTCTTCATTAATCGGTATTTTCTCATGAGGAGCGTTCGGGATTCTTGACAAATGATCCGCAACCACATTCTCAACGCCCTTTTTGTCTTTTATCTCCAAGTCAAACTCTTGCAAAAGAAGGATCCATCGAATTAATCTTGCCTTTGCGTCCTTCTTTTGCATCAAGTACCTCAGGGCGGAGTGGTCAGTAAAAATAATGGTCCTGGACCCTAGCAGATATTGTCGGAACTTCTCTAACGCAAAAACGACTGCCAAAAATTCTTTTTCAGTGGTAGTGTAATTCAACTGGGCATCGTTAAGCGTTCTGCTAGCATAGTATATCACGTGCTGCCTGTTTTCAATACGCTGTCCTAAAACAGCGCCTATCGCAAAGTCAGAGGCATCGCACATAATTTCAAATGGTTTGGTCCAGTTCGGTGCAGATATGATAGGCGCAGAGACAAGTCTATCCTTCAGCTCTTTCCACGACTTTCGACATTCTTCATCAAAGACATAGATTACGTCTTTTCCTAGGAGATTTGTCAAGGGTCTCGCAATATTGCTAAACCCTTGAATGAACCTCCTATAGAAGCCAGCGTGCCCTAAGAAAGATCTAATGTCTTTTAAACATTGTGGTTCAGTTAGCTTGGTGATAACCTCCACCTTAGACTTGTCTACCTCGATTCCAATGCTTGATATCTTGTGTCCCAATACAATCCCGTGCTTAACCATGAAGTGACACTTTTCCCAATTAAGTGTCAAATTCTTTTCAGTGCATCGTTGTAAAACCAGTTTCAGGTGGTACAAGCACTGCTCAAATGTATCCCCATATATTGAAAAATCATCCATAAAGATTTCCAAAAATTTTTCCACCATATCCGAGAACAAGCTCAACATGCAACGTTGAAATGTTGCTGGAGCATTGCAAAGACCGAAGGGCATCCGACGGTAAGCAAAAGTTCCAAACGGACAGGTGAAGGTCGTTTTTTCTTGGTCTTCGGGTGCAATTGGAATCTGATTATATCCTGAATATCCATCCAGGAAACAATAATACTCATGCCCCGCCAATCTCTCCAGCATCTGATCGATAAACGGAAGTGGGAAGTGGTCTTTTCGTGTGGCACTATTCAGTTTCCTGTAATCAATACAAACTCTAATCTTCGTTGGAAGACGTGTTTGTATTAATTCCTTATTCTCATTCTCCACAACAGTAAAGCCAGCTTTCTTCGGCACAGCGTGAACAGGACTAACCCATTGACTATCAGATATAGGATAGATAATCTCATTGTCTAATAGTTTCATTATCTCAGATTTAACAGCTTCTTGCATAATCGGGTTTAGTCGACGCTGTGGGTCTCTTTTCGGCTTAGCATCTTCCGTTAAGTGAATCCTGTGTTGGACAATCGTAGGACTAATTCCCTTAATATCAGCCATGGTCCAACCTATGGCTTCTCTATTCTCCCTTAGCACAGTCAATAGGTCCTCTTCTTGTTGTTCCGTAAGATTGGATGTAATGATGACCGGAAAGGATTCTTTATCATCCAAGTACTTGTACTTGAGATGACCAGGAAGAACCTTAAGCTCGGCAGAAGGGACAGGATCTATAACAGGTTGCTCATGGTGCAAGGGAAGAATAGGGGTAGAATTTGTAGTCCTTTCAACATCTGGTCCAACAATCTGATCAAGAGTTAGATCGTCAGCGTCTAACTTGAATTCCTCTTCAGATTCGTACTCCATCTCCTCCACGTGTTCGCTGGTCAATCCCTCTATCAAGTTGACGTCAAAAGAGTCATTCTCCACATCCCTTGGCTGCTTCCCCAGATGGAAGACATTCACCTCCTTCGTCATATCTCCGAACGTCAGCCGCATCGATCCATTTCGGCAGTTAATGATCGCATTTGCTGTGGCTAAGAAAGGACGTCCTAGAATGACAGGAGTTTGCGCTCTGTGATTATGTACGGGTTGTGTTTCCAAAACAATAAAGTCAACGGGGTAAATGAATTCCCCCACCCGTATTAAGACATCCGTAATTTCCCCTTTGGGAATCTTAACAGAACGATCAGCCAGTTGAATAGTCATTTGGGTTGGACGAAGATTGCCTAACCCAAGCTGTTGGTACACAGAAAAGGGGAGAAGATTGATGCTAGCGCCCAAATCTAGCAAAGCCCTATTCACTGTGGTCTGCCCTATGATACAAGAGATGGTAGGGCTCCCTGGATCCTTGTACTTCACAGGGATTGGACCATTAAGCAATTCACTCAGGTTTGAAGCCAAAAAGACTTTCTTAGGGACATTTGCTTTTCTTTTCTTAGTACACATCTCTTTCAGAAACTTGGCATATGATGGTACTTGCTGAATAGCATCCAAGAGAGGGACATTGATTTGTACTTGGTTAAATATCTCTCTGATCTTCTCCATATGAGCATTATTCTTATGATTCGTAAGCCTATTCGGGAATGGGGCAATAGGCTTATAAGTCTGCTCATCAACTTTCTCTTTTCCTTTTGATTGAGACGTGGAGGGTTGTGAACTTGATGAAGGAATATTTTGCAAAGGTTGAACTGGAACAGAAGTTGATGGATTCGACACAGATTTTGGAACAAATTTTGGAGACTGATTTGAGACCTTGTTGTCTACATGTTTTCCAGACCTAAGGATGTGAATGGCTTGACATTGGCTTTGGCTCGGGCCTAGGTCTTCAACTTCATGTAGAGGAAAATGGGCTCTGGGATTAGGCACAGGTTGGCTAGGCAGCATTCCTTTTTGCCTTTCAGTCAAGGAATTAGCCAACTGTCCTATTTGAATTTGCAGTTTATTCATATCCTGCTGCTGATTGTTCATCATTGCAGCTTGTGTTTTGGACAAGGTTTCAATCATTTTCTCCAATTCGGAAATTTTCTTATCTGAAGGATTGGGTGGTGGATGCTGTTGTTGTTGTTGATACTGGGGTGAAAAATTAGCTTGATATGGCACAGAATTATGGAATGATTGGAATCTGGGTGGACTCTGATATGAATTGAAATTTGGTGGATTCTGATGGTAAGTGGGTGGATGTGCCTGAGCGGGATATTGTTGATGTGGGAATGATTGTCTAGACTGCTCGGGACCAGACTGACTCCAAGAGAAATTAGGATGGTTGCGCCACCCTGGATTGTAGGTCTTAGAGTAAGGATTGTATGAAGGTCTGGAATACGCTGCATTCGTACTCTCCTGGAAATTTTGAGAGTAATACACAGGACACTCTTCCAACACATGATTCAGATCATGGCAAAAAGTACAACCCGGGTGAATTATAGGTGCAGAGTTAGCCATATGTGGTGGGCTACCTACTGATGAAGGGTTGACTTGACTAACGACAGAATTTTCCCTTGATTCCAGCAATTCAATCCTCTTCATCAACTGAGTGATCTTGGCTTCAGCAGCTATTGAGGATCCTATAGAATGTAAACCAGATCTGGAAGTTGTTGGTGTGGGTTTCTCAGAGCAGGATTCCCACTGGATAGTTTTCTCCGCTAGAGCCTCAAAGAGATCCCAACCCTGGTCTTCATCCTTTTTAAGAAATTCTCCTTGACACATGGTTTCAAGGAGAGTCTTAGTTTGATAGTCCAGCCCATCATATATAATCTGGCATTGGCGCCACTTCTCGATACCATGATGGGGACACAGGGCTACTAAATCCTTAAAGCGCTCAAAGTACTTCCAGAATGGCTCATTGGGCTCTTGTTTGAATTGCATTATATTTTTGCGCATGAGGGCTGTCTTATGGATGGGATAGAATTTTTTAAGGAAGACCTTAACGAAATCATCCCATGAAGAGATTGAGCTGACAGGAAGACTGTACAGCCACTTCTTCGCAATATCCTTTAGTGCAAATGGGACAAATCTAAGTCTCACAGTATCCTCACTTAACTGGGAAATCCTCATCATGAGGCATACTTCTTCAACTCTCGTATGAAGATGTAAGCATCCTCAGATTCTAATCCGTGAAATCGTGGAAGAGTGTTTATGAACTGAGGTTTCAACTCAAAATTATGGTCATTAGTGTCCGGGAGGAGAATACAAGAAGGAATCGATGTGCGGATCGGATAGAACTTGTCCTGCAGCGACACGTTATTCGTCATGGTTGTGTTGAGTGGTGTTGTGTGAGGCAGTGTAGAAGTTCTCACAAGCCTAGAAGAAATTGGTTCTCGATACCACTCACGCATGCAAATACACAACCAACGTGCACCTTTCAAACAAGCGGAAAATGTAAAATAACAATCAAGAAAAAAGAAAAGAAATCAATCCTAGCTTCTAGGGTTTCTGGTCCTAGGTGACTCCTAAATAGACTATCCACAGGAGGTTCGGTGCAGACACTGACTATAAGCAAATCGGCCAGGGAAGGGTAAGGTTGGTGGGAGGTTTTCCGTCCGGAGACGTTCCTTAATTAAGTAACCACCGCCCTTCGGGTTTTCGGCCCTCAACCCCTTTCCTAGACACCGATTACACAGAAGTCACTTTCCAACACTTTTCCCCCTTAGGAAAATCTCCTAGATGAGTCCGGATGTCCCTAGGGGCCAACGTCTAGCAATTTTAATTAGAAGCTTAGGATAGTGAATGCGTGGGGAAAATGGTTTGTGGGCTAAGGAAGGGGTGATAAAATCCCCACCTTATCTTTGTTATGGGATTTGCCCTTAGCGTTGATTTGTGCAAGTGTACGTTGTAAACAAACAAGGATCACCCAAAGCGTAATTAAACAAACAAAGTGTGATTCCTAATCAATATGCAATGCTTCACGTACCTTGTTCCCCCGCACTCTTCAACAGTAAATTGAAAGAAATTGAAAGACACGTGCTTATAATGCAAGATGTCTAAACAATTTTTATCAACAATTACAACCAATCTTTTACTGTTGATTAACAAATATCAGGTGATGAATACAAAATTTCCAGTATATAGCCAGCAGTTTTTAGCAAAGTAGCAAGCCCTGCAGCAAACAGATCAGTAGTGATCTCCTTCTTGCCGCGGAACCGCGGCTTTTGCCGCGGGAACGCGGCAAGTCAGAGGGATCCTGGTCTCTGCTTTCGAGAGCAGAGGCCCAGGTCCGCTTATATGATTCTGCTGTGCAAAGTTTTCTGAATCTTCAACCTGTACCTGCAACAGAGAAGATATATTGTTTAGTTTCTCACTTGTAAAAATACCGTTGCTCACCCGGCAACGGCGCCAAAAATTGATTGGTAAACACAAGGTATGTGATGTTAATTGTACAAGAATCAGGTATTTAAGAGATGGTTTAGAGTTTAGAATTCACCTTTGATCTTGTTTTACTTTGAATATGTAAGAATTATACCTTGTTTCAATCTTTCGTTATAGCAAGTAGCTAAAACGAGTCGTACCACGAGGAGAGCAAGCGTAGAAGCTTTCACGATACTAGTGAGACAAGAAACAATACTCTTCTTTGTTAATCACACAAGAGTAAACAATATACAAGAAGTTGTGGATTGGTGGTGGTGCATTGTGAAAAAGAAGCGCAATGAATGAAGTGTGATGAAGTAAAGAAAAGAAAAGAATACTAGAATGAAATGTGTAAACTCTCTTGATTAGAAAGATACATGGCTAGCATTACTCAACCTCCTTGCTAACATACTACCTCTTTTGTTGATTGAAATATTGTCTCATCAAGAATCATAGACAATTGAAAAGTACTTGCATGTTTCAAGTGTGGTATTCTTTCTTTGAAGACTTAGTGTTCCTTTTAGTTAGTTGGCTAGAAGTCTCTTCTTGAATACTAGGTTCTCTTACTAGGTGTGCAATGAGGAAATATAGGCTTGGTACTCATTTAATGCAAAGGTTAGAAGAATCAAACTCTTTAGGACTTCAAAGCTTAACTACAAAGTTAGCTTGAAGTGCTTGAGTTGATCTTGCTACTCAAATGACACAATCAATGGTAATCCATCCTCTTGATCCAATCAAATGCTCTTTATAAGAGATACACAATTCATCTAGAGATCTTACAAGCAATCACCAAAGGATACAACATACTCCATTAGAA
Source organism: Agave tequilana (assembly GCA_038442645.1). Lineage (NCBI taxonomy): Eukaryota > Viridiplantae > Streptophyta > Magnoliopsida > Asparagales > Asparagaceae > Agave > Agave tequilana. The sequence continues at coordinate 49,605 of JAVJIF010031983.1, forward strand.
TTTACAAGAAACTTGAAATCATGCAAGAATTAAAGAATACAATCAACTAGAGCTAGTAGTAGCTAGGTGAGATTAGCTAGCCATGCATTCAAGAAACTAGCCCTCCATTACACTAACAAGAAAGCTATAATTCTCCATGGAAATCAAAGATCTAAACAACTCAACTAGAATTAAACTAGAACTAGAAATTGAATGCGAGAATTAAAAGCATAAGAAGAGAAAGCATACTCAATTCTAGTAAAAAGAAGATGAGAGCTCCATTGAATCTTTGCTTCAAGGTTGTCACAAGTCTTGATTACAAACTCTCAAAGTGAAGAACTCTCTCTCAATTTAGCTAGAGATCAAGGAGGAAGGAGAGAAGAACTAGAATCCTAAAACAAAAATTACAACTAATCCAAAATTTTCCCTCTCTCTTCCCTGGAGCTCGCGCAGGTCTCTGCCCAGGTATTTATAGGCAAATTTGAGAATCTTATCAGATCTTGACCGTTGGCACGAAATCCTAGGCTCAACGGCCTCTGGATTGCCGCGGCGGCGCGGCATGGGCGCGGCACGGTTGCGGCCGTTGAGTCCAGATTTTCTGGTGGGATCTGGTGGTTAGGTTGTTGGCCACATGGGCTGGTTGGATTCTCCACTTGGCGCTCAGATCCTGGTGAGATCTGATTTAATCTTGGGCTAATTTTTAATTAACCCCCTTAATTATCACTAATTAAGGTGGTTAATTACTTTTCCTCTTTAAAGTGGAGATCTGCAAAAATAGAGAGAATATGAGTTAAAAATCACATTTAATATATAATATGCAAGGTATAAGGGTGGTATAAAATGCAAATATGGATACTAATCAGACATCCACAATAATTAGCATTGGACAATTTATTTGTGAAAATATATGTCTATTTAAATATGGACCACGCATAAAAAAATCTGGTCAAATTTTAATTGTTCATGTTGACTCCTTAATTATAAGATCTGCTAAGCCCTATTTGGCCACTCCAGGGGCGACTGTTCATGGACATTATGGAGAAACCCTTTTTGAAGGAGATACATTAGTTACATTTATTTATGAAAATCCCGATCTGGTGACATAACGCAAGGTCTTCCAAAAGTGGAACAAATCTTAGAAGTTCGCTCGATTGGTTCAATATCAATGAACCTTGAAAGGAGAGTTGAAGGTTGGAACGAGCGTATACCAAGAATTCTTGGAATTCCTTGGGGATTCTTAATTGGAGCTGAGCTAACCATAGCCCAAAGTCGTATCTCTTTGGTTAATAAGATCCAAAAGGTTTATCGATCCCAGGGGGTACAGATCCATAATAGACATATAGAGATTATTGTACGGCAAGTAACATCAAAAGTGTTGGTTTCAGAAGATGGAATGTCTAATGTTTTTTTACCTGGAGAATTAATCGGATTGTTGCGAGCGGAACGAGCAGGGCGTGCTTTAGACGAAGCGATCTGTTATCGGGCAATTTTATTGGGAATAACGAGGGCATCTCTGAATACTCAAAGTTTCATATCCGAAGCAAGTTTTCAAGAAACTGCTAGAGTTTTAGCAAAAGCTGCTCTACGGGGTCGTATTGATTGGTTGAAGGGTTGAAAGAAAATGTTGTTCTGGGGGGTATTATCCCTGTCGGTACGGGATTCAAAAAATTAGTGCACCGTTCAAGGCAAGACAAAAACATTCATTTGGAAATCAAAAAGAAAAATCTATTCGAGTTGGAAATGAGAGATATTTTGTTACACCATAGAGAATTTTTTTGTTCTTGCGCCCCAAGCAATTTCCACGACACACCAGAAAATTTATTTACGCGAATTCATAATTCCTAAGGAGAGATTTCTTCTTTAAATTACTTTCTAGTTATTTTCTAGTTATTGATTTGGTAATAAATAAAATTTAGTAAGTAATAATAAAAATTAATGGTTTGGGCTGTGTATCGATGGTCAATCCCGGTAGAAAGTTCCGTAGGAACAATTATTTATTTATTAAAAAAAAGAGAAAGCGTGGGAAAAATGACAAGAAGATATTGGAACATCCATTTGGAAGAGATGATGGAAGCAGGAGTTCATTTTGGTCATGGTACTAAGAAATGGAATCCTAGAATGGCCCCTTATATCTCTGCAAAGCGTAAAGGTATTCATATTATAAATCTTACTAGAACTGCTCGTTTTTTATCAGAAGCCTGTGATTTAGTTTTTGATGCAGCAAGTCGAGGAAAAAACTTCTTAATCGTTGGTACCAAAAATAAAGCAGCAGATTTAGTAGCATCGGCTGCAATAAGGGCTCGATGTCATTATGTTACTAGAAAATGGCTCGGTGGTATGTTAACGAATTGGTCCACTACGGAAACGAGACTTCATAAGTTCAGAGACTTAAGAGCAGAACAAAAGATGGGGAAACTCAACCGTCTCCCTAAAAGAGATGCAGCAATGTTGAAGAGAAAATTATCTACTTTGCAAACATATCTGGGTGGGATCAAATATATGATGGGGTTGCCCGATATTGTAATCATCGTCGATCAGCAAGAAGAATATACGGCTCTTCGAGAATGTGTCATTTTGGGAATTCCGACGATTTGTTTAATCGATACAAATTGTGACCCAGATCTCGCAGATATTCGATTCCAGCCAACGATGATGCTATAGCTTCAATCCGATTGATTCTTAACAAATTAGTATCCGCAATTTGTGAGGGTCGTTCTAGCTATATAAGAAGTCGTTGATTATGATTATGTTATGATTAAGAATAATAAGATTAGTTAATTATTTTAATTTATTTTATTGGATCGGTTACTATTCTTGTCTTGCATTTTTAAAAAGAGATAAAATGGGATATTGATATTATGTTATGTGATTTCTTGGTATCCTAAATATATGATTAATGATGAAAGCGGATGAGTTGAGAAAGAGATGGTTGAATCAAAATAATTCTTTTTTTTGAAGTTCGATTTCTGCCAGAGGACAATATGAATGTTATACCATGTTCCATTAAAACACTCAAAGGGTTATACGATATATCAGGTGTAGAAGTAGGCCAACATTTATATTGGCAAATAGGAGGTTTACAAATTCATGCCCAAGTACTTATCACTTCTTGGGTCGTAATTGCTATCTTATTAGGTTCAGTCATCCTAGTTGTTCGGAATCCACAAACCATTCCAACCGATGGTCAGAATTTCTTCGAATATGTCCTTGAATTTATTCGAGACTTGAGCAAAACTCAGATTGGAGAAGAATATGGTCCTTGGGTTCCCTTTATTGGAACTATGTTCCTATTTATTTTTGTTTCTAATTGGTCAGGTGCTCTTTTACCTTGGAAAATCATACAGTTACCTCATGGGGAGTTAGCCGCCCCCACGAATGATATAAATACTACTGTTGCTTTAGCTTTACTCACGTCAGTGGCATATTTTTATGCAGGTCTTACCAAAAAAGGATTGGGCTATTTCGGAAAATACATTCAACCAACTCCAATCCTTTTACCAATTAACATCCTAGAAGATTTCACAAAACCTTTATCTCTTAGTTTTCGACTTTTCGGGAATATATTGGCTGATGAATTAGTAGTTGTTGTTCTTGTTTCTTTAGTACCTTTAGTAGTTCCTATACCTGTCATGTTTCTTGGATTATTTACAAGTGGTATTCAAGCTCTTATTTTTGCAACTTTAGCTGCGGCTTATATAGGGGAATCCATGGAGGGTCATCATTGATTAGTTTTCGAAATAGTCTTTTTTTTTTAGCTTATCCTAATCGAGGCAATGCATATAATCTACTTGGTTGAGGAACATAATAGATAGAAATACATATATATATATGACTAGAGTTGTAGGAGGAAAAATGGACGATATTACGAAATGGTGGATGGGTTAGGGTGTCACACTAGATATATGGAATGCTTATAAGCCCAGCCACAGCCCCTGTATATCTTTCGAAGAATTATTCTAGAATCCAATTCAATATAAAATGCGGGCGGTTTACGTTATGAAAGAAACAAATGTATATGTGATATTAGATATATACTAGTTATATAGGGGTTATCCCTATCTAATCTATATTATATTATTTTTTTTTATTCGAAGTTTTAGTTATTTTGACTCCATAGATTTTAGTGATCAAATAAATAATAATTCATTGGTTGATTGTATCATTAACCATTTTTTTTTGGTGCGAGGAACCTATCATCATGAATCCACTGATTTCTGCCGCTTCCGTTATTGCTGCTGGATTGGCCGTAGGGCTTGCTTCTATTGGACCTGGAGTTGGTCAAGGTACTGCTGCAGGCCAAGCCATAGAAGGTATTGCGAGACAACCAGAAGCAGAAGGAAAAATACGAGGTACTTTATTGCTTAGTCTAGCTTTATGGAAGCTTTAACAATTTATGGACTGGTCGTGGCATTAGCGCTTTTATTTGCGAATCCTTTTGTTTAATTTAATCCTCGAATGAAAATGGAAAAAAGTACATAACGTACTTTTTCTTATTTTATTAACTCGTTGCCGTTTGCTTTTGTGAATTATATCAATACTTTACTCCTACAATTATGTATTTGTTGCAACAATACCCCCGGAAGGACTGATTTGAGAATGAGGAATTAGTGGATTCGCTCGCTTTCTTCCTTCCCGTCCTTAGTTTACTACGATGGAATTTTGACTTTTCTTTTAAGAAGTGTTTGAACAAAGGAGATATTTTGCAATTGACACGAGACCTTAGTACCTAACTTAATAACTATCTTATCGGAAACTTCAAAAAAGAAAAAAAAATAAGAAATTTGTAATTCTCAAATTCAATAACTAAATTGAATCTACTCCCATTAAAAATGGGAAATTAAGAAAAAAAAGAAATCGATCAAAAAAAAGGGCGAGCCAAGTGATACAAAAAGAACTCTGTTCTTTGTTAGTCCTATCTATAAGAGGAGAGCGTATGAAAAATGTAACCGATTCTTTCGTTTCCTTAGGCGTTGGCCATCCGCCGGGAGTTTCGGGTTTAATACCGATATTTTAGCAACAAATCCAATAAATCTAAGTGTAGTGCTTGTGTATTGATTTTTTTTGGAAAGGAAGTGTGTGCGAGTTGTATATTTCAAGAATAGGTTGGACCCAACGGCTGCACTTTATTTTTTTTTTTTTATGTTATTTTTATTTTATATTCTATTTTTATAGTATAGAATGAATCAGAAAAAAAGTGCATAATCTCAACGAATTCCTTCTGAGTAAATTCATAAATCATATGTAAGAACCATAGCATTTCGTTATTCATTGGTAAGTAAACTTTGATTCTCTATCAACCAATAATGTGAGACCATTAACATGGTTAAAGCTAAACTGTTTGAAGTCCGGGCACAACATGGTACTCTTTCTACCACTACGTTAGTACCGAAATGGTTTAAAAAAGAATAGTTGGTAAT
>JAVJIF010031983.1:60000-65000 GCA_038442645.1 Agave tequilana
GAAAAAGGAAATAGATTGCCCATTTTTTATCACATACACTATTTTGACATAACGCCCCCAAAAATGAAGTCTTTTCTTGAAAAAAAAGGATTTTCACGAATTTATTTTGAATACAAGAAAAGAAAGATTCTGATTCCTTCATTACCAAAAATTTTGGCCATATCCATTGTTGGGTATTGTGGGGTCCTTAGAAAGTCCTGTTTACTGGAAGGTCAGAACGAGGAAATAAGTGGATCAAAATTTATCACCGCGGTCATTCAATTCAATATACAAGAATTTCCGTTTTTGAATCGAGGGTTCATAATGTAAAACTTATCTGATCTTATCAATTTTTAGAATTTTTTTGGATAAATCATGAATTTTGCAGAGTAGTAAAGATTTTATCGAAAACTTACAGCGGCTTGCCAAACAAAGGCTAAGAGAAAAAATAGTACAGGTATGACAGGCATAACATCTACGATGGGATTGAAAAAGGCATAAGCCTCGGGCAGTTTGGCGAAGAAAAAAACTACTCGAATAAAGGGTAGAATTAAGACAGATACAGATTAAACTAAAGATATTAAGCATAACAAACATTTCATTCTTGTAGATTAGAAAATTTGATTTTGGTTGAGTTTTTTTTATGAGGGAAAATGAAAAGCGGGGTCAAAAAATCCTTCCTTTTCTTCGAACTCTCCCAAATCCAAAATCTTTCCTTTCATTCTCAAATGAGAATACAAGGAATTATAGTTTCATACAATATCTTAATTGAATTTTATGTAATGATCAATAATTTTTTTATTCTATATTTACATGTGTTGAATCCTAGCAACAATGTATTTCATATGTATTTGGGTTGGGATTGACGAATGACCAATACCAATATTAGTCTTTATTAGTGTCGAATATAAACCTAAATGGGGCGTGGCCAAGCGGTAAGGCTGCGGGTTTTGGTCCCGTCACTCGGAGGTTCGAATCCTTCCGTCCAGATCGTCTTCATCAGAAACGAAAGATTCTTCTCTTTAACAACTTTTTGGATATAATGTGATCCAACCCTCTGCTCTGAATTCTAGGAATAATTCTACGAATTATATCTTCTTTCGTTTGGTTTCTCACAAACGCGATCGAGTGCACGGGTAGAAATAAAGATATATTCTTTTAATTCCCAATTCAAAAAAGAATTGGGGGAGCATTCCCATTCAGAGTATGCTTGTACTACTCATATTCATATTGAAGTTAGTTACTTATGGAAGCTTTGTGTTCCATATCCGTGAAATGGGAATTCTAACATGATGCATTCTGAATCGAAATGGAAAAAGGCCCTTTTTCTATTCCATTCTCAAGGGGGCCTAAAGAAAAATAAATAGTGTATCCCAATTCCACACTTTATTTTATGTGGAGACTAAAGATTACGTAGTTTTTGGTATTAATTTCATTTCATGGTTCGTCTTAAACTTCTAAGAAAAAAAATAAGAAAAACGAATGGATCTGGATCCCATTTTTTTGCATTTTATCTTATATCTTATTCAAATGAATATCAATGTAATGTAACGATTGGATGGATGAAAATTTATATATTCTATGGAATTGGCGAAAAGATTTTGGAACCTGAAGTAAAACAAAATCTGTCTGTATACTGTATAATATAAAAATAACAAATAATAATATCAAAATAATATAACAAGATAATAAAAAAAACAACAAGTCCTATATTATATAATTATATATATTTATATATTATATAATATATATATATTATTGTATTTCAGTAACAGTGGTCCTTTGGTTAAGTCAATAAGGGTCTGTGATTCTTTAAATATCCATGATTACCTCCGGTAAGAATTGTTCGTTGTATATGATGGATACGAAAAGATTAGATTCTTCTTATTCTTGATTCTGATTTTCTCTTTCAGATGAAAGAAAGAATTGAAAGAAAAAATAATGACTTTAATCTTACCTTACACGAGACCCTTTCTATTCCATACTCATGAAAACAAAAAAGGATTTTAATCTTCATTTTTATGAACCCTTGGTACTCGAAGACGTGTGAAAAATCTATATTATAGAGAAACCCCTGGCCTTTTCGAGTCATTGAAATAGTTTATATTTGGTTAATAACTGATTTTGTTTCGAATTTTCAATCCATCCGGGATTAGATTGGAAATCTATTTCTATTAAAGACTGTTCTTTTGAAGTTTAGAATTTTTTTGTTCGAGAAAAATGGGATCTTTTTCATGATTCACCATCCCGAACAATCTGTTGAAGATGTAAATAAGACTTAAGTAAATTCGTTTATTCGTCTTTTTGAGAAATATGTTTCATTCATATGATAGAATATGGGGCGAAATAACTTAAATCCTTTCTAAGACTTTTCCGGATAACTATTTATATCCATAGATACATAAAAGGTATTTATATACCGTTGAGCCAATGACTATTCATGATTCCATCTTGAATCAATTCCATACCGGTTCGAAATTTAATTAGAGAAATGTTATGGTAAAACTTCGTTTGAAACGATGTGGTAGAAAGCAACGCGCGACTTGAAGGACATGATTCGTTGTGGATTCTTACATCCACCATTTTCTATAGGAATGAAGATGCTCTTGAATCGACATAGTTTGTTCTTGCTAGGAACCTAATTTGTGTTGGGTTGGTAAATAGGAATAGTACACGATGGAGCTCGAGCAAAAAGTATTGATTCATTTATCGGGAGGAAGAATCTAGGGTTAGTAACAATAAATAAGTTAGACCAACTTTGTAAGTATATCTTCAATATAGAAATCGAAGGGTTAAAATCCGAACAAGTTTGAAATGAAAAATGAAATAAAAAAAAAAGTCAAACAAATTTGTTGGAATTAGGAAAACTTTTTCGATTCAAATTAAAAGTGTATTATATTACAAGGGAATCAATCATTCGTATTATCTTTCTATAGAAAGAAATAACAAAAAACAAAAGGTATGTTGCTGCCATTTTGAAAGGAATAAGGATCACCGAAGTAATGTCTAAACCCAATGATTTTACAAAGCAAAGAGCAAGGATTCCGGAACAAGGAAACACTATTTTCAATTGTCTCAATTTAATTTTACTAGAATGAGGAGTATTCGAGACGAGACAAACAAAAAAGGTTAGAGACGACTCAAGAAATGTCTAAGGATTTACTTTAACCTTCGAACTTTTTCCGAATTACCCAACTTGAGTTATGAGTATGAATGATATCTTTTTTTTTTTCTGTAAGTAAGAACAAAAAACGACTAAAATCATAGTCCATGATTTTATGGATCTATTTGCTATTATATACAGAAATATTCGAATTTAAATCGTTTTTTTCTCGAGCCGTATGAGGAGAAAACCTCCTATACGTTTCTAGGGGGGGTATTATTTATCTACATCTATCCCAATGAGCGATCTATCGAATCGTTGCAATTGATGTTCGATCCCGAAGAGAAGGAAGAGATCTTCGAAAAGTAGGTTTTTACGATCCGATACAGAATCAAACTTATTTAAACGTTCCCGTTATTCGTTATTTCCTTGAAAAAGGTGCTCAACCTACAGGAACTGTTCATTATATTTTAAGGAAGGCAGAATTATTTAAAGAAAGAGCTTTGTAAAGAAATAAACAACAAAAAAAAGAAAGGTAACTAGTATCTATTTTGGGTAATTATTTACCCAAAATTTGCTTTTTTCTTGTTCTATTCATACTTTTTTATTTATTTTTATTGTTGTTGTGGAAATCCACCAACAAACAAAGGACGAACCTTGCTTATTGTACCTCTATTGATTGAATAAACCCGACATTTTTCTGTACTTTTTTTTCATCTAAATTTCTTATTTATGTTGTGCCAATCCAACACAAATCCTTATTTGATTTACTTACTAATTAATTGAATTTGTTCTCTCAACATTCCACTCATATTGACAATGGTGTATCGAACAAATATAATTCGATCGTAGATAAATGGATCCATTTATTCCGACCCCTGTTGGTTTTTCCTTTACTTCAGTCAAATGATGGGTTTGCTGGATTTACTGTTATACAATACAAGATGTATTTTCTTAACGAAAATCAAAAATTTTTCGAAAAGGGGTAGTCTGTATAAATTTTGATATTTCTATTGGAAATCCGTTGTTTTTTAATCCGATCTGCTCATTTTGTTATTTTGGTGTTTCTAATTGATCCTCAAATTTTTCCTTTATATTTCTTGTTAGTTCAATGGTTTGACGTAGTTGTACAGTGCAATGCAATTCAATTGATTTTTTTTATTTCGATCGTATCTACATATCATATTTGTCTGGGTTGCTAACTCAACGGTAGAGTATTCGGCTTTTAAGTGCGACTATGATCTTTTACACATTTGGATGAAGCAACGAATTCGTCCAGACTATTGGTAGAGTCTATAAGACCGCGACTGATCCTGAAAGGTAATGGATGGAAAAAACAGCCTGTCGTAATAATAAGAAGAAAATGGAATTTCTTCTTATATTCTTATTATTTTTAGTAGAATTTTGAGTTGATTCCTACCGGATTATTCCCATTTTTTTTTTATTTATTTTTGGAGGAAGACAAAAGAAATTCACATTTACAGTTGGGTCTAGTGAATAAATGGATAGAGCCCCACGGCTCCAATTCTGGTAAAAAAAAAAAGCAACGAGCTTCTATTCTTATCTTAATTTGAATAATTACCCGATCTAATTAGACGTTAAAAAAAAATTAGTGCCTGATGCGGGGAAGGGTTCTCCTGTGAGTGGTCCTTTGATTCTTTTTTTGTTTTTTTAAAAATCCTAACTATTCTCTATTATGGATTGGAAACGAATGTGTAGAAGAAACAGTATACTGACAAAAAGAATTTGTTCCAAAGTCAAAAGAGCGATCGGGTTGCAAAAATAAAAGATTTTTGAACCTCTGGGAATTATAACGAAGATAAACCCATTGGATAGAAGAGGGGAGGAAAAATATCTGTTGATTGGACTACCTGTTTCCGGGGTATATATTTTTTTCCATACATAATACATACTCTGT
>JAVJIF010031983.1:70000-81725 GCA_038442645.1 Agave tequilana
TAAACACCTCTCTTGCATATTTCTAAGTCCATGGTGTGCGATGAAGAAGAAGACCCTAAATCACCATTTAATGGATGATTAAAGGCCTATAATCTAGCCATTGACTTTGGAGAGCTGATTCGTCAAAACTAGGGGCCCAAAACCAGAAGCCTGGAACTACAACTGACAGGGGACAGACGGGACAGCGCGCGGCTCGAAGCGCCGCACGCGCCTCCAGACGAGTCGCGAAAACGCAGCTTTTTTCGTGTTTTTCGCTGCAGTACGGGCGCGGTCACACCCGTACTTTGGGCCAGGGTTTGCCGCCTGACTCCCCTTTCCCCTGGTACCTATATAAACCCCCTGGGGTTCTGTATTGGGAGATATGCAATGTTTTAGGGTAGTTTTCATCTCCATTTTGTATTTTTGAGTAGTTTAGGTTAGTGTTCTTCTTCTTCCTCCTTTGTATTTTTCATTTCTTGTAGATCTTATAATAGGGAGAGAAAGTGGTGCATGTTGGGAAGCAAGAGTGCTTGTAATAGAAGGTGACAATCTATGAAAGGTGCTCTCATACCTTATCTTTGTTTTCTTCTCCAACTCCTTTTGCATGTGCAGCTAACTTTTCTCTCATGTCAACTAACTATTAACACTAACTAGTTTAACGTCTTATTTGATAATCCACATGAATCTAATAGCCTCTACTTGATCTTGCTCTTCCAAGAGCCATTGATGGCTCATGATGATGGATCTAACACTCTAACATCTAAATCTCTAACAAGCTAACATTACTATATTTTGTGCTTGCTCTTATTGGTTTTGATGATTTAAGTGTAGCTTGCACTTGGTTGAATTTGGATGTGAAGTTAACATATGAGCCATGCTTTGTAAAGCTCTTGAACCAATGACTAGGATGGCCTATGATACATGTGAGGCAACTATCACTAAGAAGTTAGCATGTTGGTGGATCATTAGTAGTTAGTAGCCATGAGTTTTCTTTCTTTTTCACTTTGTTTTAGAAATACAATCCAAAAATCATAAAAACTATTTCTTCTATGTTTCCCACTTCTTCGTGTTTCACCGTACTCTTCTTTTTCCATTCTTTATTTTCCTTTTTTTTTCATTCTTTAAAATATTGAAGAACTTTTAACACCACACATGAACATTCCGGTAAAACTTCTATCACCTCCCGTCTCTATAGATTCGACTCGTTTTAGCCTCTATGCTATAACGGAAGTATCAAGGAAGCTAAAGCACACACACTTTAAATCTTGATTTTAATACTTTTTGTGCGCGGTTTTCTCCCGATCAGGAGTTAATGTTAAAGAATCCTTAGTCAAACTTCACGGTCACAAAGGTGCATATAATTCAAGGTAAGTAATAGACTAGATGAAAAATATAATTTGACTCCTTACTTTAATTGATGACATGTTTTTGAATAGAGACTAAGTTTAAGAATGAAAAGTTCGATATTCCTATAACTTATAGATTACTTGAGCTCTTATAAATATACTTCAAATATTTTCTCTCCTTTTAAAATGCTTTTCAAAAATACTAACATTTTTTCTCTTTCTTTATGAATTTTGTGGGTGCAATCTGCTGAAAACCCTCACGAGATAAAACTCACCCTCTAGGGGTAGCCTAGAGGTTTAACGACTTATTGCACATGCTCAGTGCAATTGAATGACCTGCGAAAGTGGTCTAATAATTGATTAGGATTATTTTTGATGTTTTGCTTGAAGACGAGCAAAAGATAAGTATGGGGGTGTTATCGGTCATATATATTGCATATATATTTCACATTGTTTATTATATAAATCCTATTAAGAAATCTTATTTTTGTTGTATAAAGTGCAGGCCCATTGCTAAAAGAAAGGGAAGAGAAACGAGCCCAAAAGCCCATCAAATTCTTATTTAATTCAAAATTAATTCGCAAATAGAAAATCAGGGCAGATCATGGCAAATCAGGGAGGTTCGAACTGGTTAATTTGGTTTTATAAGAATCCAAATTGGTTAGCTTGAGAATCACCAGATATCAGATCAGAATCAGAGACAAACAGCAAATCCACCCAAACAAAAGGGGGAAAAATGACACGCCATCCAGCCTGCCTGGATGTGGCCATCTGGCCACATCCTGGTCGCGGATCCGCGGCCATAGCCGTGGATCCACGGCCGTTTGGTGGAGATAAGGGGAGCGTTTGCTTTCCTTATCTCTCACTCCTCTCCCCTCTGGGTTTTGGCATATAAAAGCAGGTTAGCACTGAAAAAGGGAGCGAAGACTAGGATTAGAATTCTTGTTCATTTTTAGGGTTTTAGGAGTATTGTTAGATAATTCTATGAAGCTGTATCTCATATTTACTTTTTAGTTTAGACCAGTAAAGAGAGAAGAGTGGAACTGAGTGTGTAATTCATCCTTGAAGTGATAATCAAAGGAGATTCAACTTGCTTATTCAACTCGACTCAGTCCGGTATGTCTATGTTTTATTTTCATTCTCATGTTTGCTTCTTTTTATCATGAGTAACTAAACCACCTTCTGGGCTCACTAATCAATCTCTTGTACCTCCTTTCTCTTGATTGATTTTTATGAAAGCAACTCTTTTGAATCAGAATAATGCCTAAGTTAAACTTTGTTCTTGAAAGCACATGAGGATATCTTTTTTTAAACTTGGACTTTCAAAACACAAATATTTTTAAACTGTTTTTATTCTATACTTGCTTCTTCGCGCTTGATGGTTTAACATTCTCTTTTTCATGATGTGTTAAGAAAGGTTTTAAGATTTAAACAAAACCATTCTAGTTTTTACTTGAATATTAAAAGAAACTAAAAGTTTTTTGCTTATGATAAAAGTGATGCACCAAAATGTTCTTGAGATAAGTAAGTAGTTGATTAGAAGATTAGTGAGCCTGGGTTCTTTCCATAATTTTAAATCACAGCCTAATCACTCTCAAATCATTTTCTAAAAGATCATCTTCTCCAAAGCCTTTTCCAAGTTTTGAATTTTTCTTTAAATCACTTCCTTCTCTCCATTCTCTTTTTCAATATAAAAAAAAAAAGAAAAACATTAACACCATTCTTTATTATTTAACAATTCATCAAAAAGTTTATACCGCATTCCTCCTCGTGGACACGACCCGTTAGCTCAAAGCTAGACGGTAATACTCATTGCTTTCATTTGCAATCAGGATTGCACCTACAAAATCCATAAAGAAAGAGAAAAGTGTTAGTATTTTGAAAAGTATTTGAAATGAAAGAAAATATTTGAAGTATTAATGTAAGAGTTCAAGTAATCTATAAGTTATAAGAAAATCAAATTTTTCATTCCTAAACTTAGTCTCTATTCAAAAACATGTCATCAATCAAAGTAAGAGTCAAATTGTATTTCTCATCTAGTCTATTACTTTATCCCAAGTCATATACACTTTCTTCACCATGAAATTTTGACTAAGAGTTCTTTAACTTTAACTCTTATGCCTTATTTATTTTTATTTTGGTGGTATTATTCCTTAATTCCATTAGGCTTTCTAATCTGCTCATGTAACGAGCGTTTAGTCGGTGACACCCAATCCGGACAGTCTTAGGGCACCGGTGAGAAAACACCCCTAAGAACTTAAGCACTAGAGCAAATAAGGCCACAAAACAAAGGATTTTTATTTATAAAATATAGCCCTTTTAGGAGTGAATATTTATATTTCATGAAGCACAAATACCCAGCTTAATCAGAGGATTTATACATATATATTTTTCGTTTCTCTCTCTTTTTTATATATATGGTATAAGAATCTTTGTTTTTAAACCCTAAGTGTGTAAGTGTATAAAGTGTGCATATTTGATCAAGGTAAAGATCAAGACTAAATTACTTTTTAAAATTTTTCCTCCTAAACCTGGAAATCAAACAAATCATTTTATTTTGACCAAGTAAGAATTCTAATAATGATTCTCCTATTCCTTAAAATTGACTTAATTTCTAACAAAAAAATACGTCAAAATACTTTTTTTTCAAAAAGTTTTTTTTAACCAATTTTTTTCTTTAAACAATGTTAATCATGTTAGACCCTCCCCCACAACTATCTCATGCATTGTCCCCAATGTATAAAAGAAATGTATAAATGCATGAAATGGAATGTAAAAGAGGTAAAGTTACCGATACACTGAGTCAAAAAGACCAATAGCCGTTTCATTTATCGGCTTCGATTCTAAGAAAGGTTTAGGCGTTGACAATTTACCTTAAAGTCATTTCCATTCTTAGTGTCACTGATCTCTACAACACCGTGAGGAAACACAGATTTACAATGAATGACCCAGTCCATCTTGATTTTAGCTTTCTTGGAAAAGATGAAGTCTAGAATTATAGAGTAAGACCTTTTGTCCAGGGATAAATATTTTCCTTATGATGGTTTATCATGAAAAATCTTAACTCTATCTTTTATGATCTTAGCATTTTCATAGGCCTCATTTCTCAACTCCTCTAATTCAGAAATTTTAATTTTCGAAGGTCACCGGCCTTATTCTAATTGAAATTTAGCTGCTTGATTGCCCATAAGACCCGGTGCTCTAACTCAACGAGTCGGTGGCAACCTTCCCAAAGACTAACATATAAGGAGACATTCCTAGAATCGTTTTGAAAGCGGTCCTGTAGGCCTATAGGGTATTTACAAGTTTGGTGGACCAATCTTTCTGAGGTTCACAGTCTTCTCCAAAATAAGCTTGATTTATCCATTGGAGACCTCAACCTGCCCACTGGTTTGAAGATGATAAGGTGTGGAAACTTGTGAGTTATGGCATACTTTCGCATAAGAGCTTCAAAGGATCTATTGCAAAAGTGAGTACCATTATCACTGATGATAGCACGAGGGGTTCTGAAGCGTGAGAAAATGTTCTTTCAAAAAATTTATGACAACTTTGTTATTATTAGTTGTACTTGGAATGGCTTCTACCTATTTGGACACATAGTTGTTGACACTAAAAAAGACAAGATTCCTATTGGTCTGAACAAATGTCTAACTTGTTGACAATTATAAAAGACAAGTGGCAGACGAGCTGAAGACCAGTTTTCATCCACCTCCAAGGGACAAGGAAGCAGCTTGGACTCCACTGATCCAGCAAGCAGAACAGTGAGCCCGGGACGTTTCTAAGCAGACCTCAGCAGGTCTAAGGTGCTAGCACTTAGCATTACATTAGCCCAAGGAGATAGCCTCGATTGAGAGGCTAGCATCATCCAATTTCGCCAAGGAGCCAACTGACAGCTTCGCCGAAAAGCGTCTTTTTCGGATTTCGCCAAGGATTGCCTTTAGCTCCGCTATGAGCTTCAAAGCGGGCAGTTCCGCTATTGATCTACTACGGTCAAATCTCCTGATGAGATTGGATTCAAACAAATCAAATCCAATCAGGATTCAAATATGGCAGGTGATTGCCGCTATCTCTTGACTCTCTTGAAACGAGTAAGTGGATCAAGGAGAATCTCCCAACAATATGGAAAGGATCAAAACAGATCAACCGACCTGCCAATTCTAGCTCCACAGAAGCTATCCTAGCCTCGCAGCAAGGCTAATTTCCAGATTTAAACAGATTTGATTCAATCTGTTTCCATATCTTCAAGGGACGATTATACCCTTGCTCTCCCTATAAATAGCCCGCCAGGGGTACAAGGAGACACAGGCGCATGCATACGGGAGGACTCCGCAAGCAGAGGCTTCTTCATAAAGCACCGTGCGCTTTTGAATTCAGAGACCTTTTAGAGAATTGTTTTCTCTAATCGGGTGTGTTGATACCCTAACATCGTCCTTCTTCTCAAGGAATCTCCGGAACCAGGCGAGAAGGAATTCCTTATTGAAGGCGATTTTGAGAAGCAGCAAGAGGGTTCTACCAACCTTCTGTTCTCTGATTCCCCGAACCAGGCGAGAAGGGAATCTCATCGCTCGCATCGTCAAAGGGACAAAGTGGTCGCGCGTTGACCAGACTCCTATCGGCACACTTCTCCAGAATCTCTGAGGAGATCTACTTGTAATCTTTTTAAGAATACTTGTAATTTAGCTCCTCAACCTTTTTTATTTGTAAGTTTTCCCCCTTTTGCAAACATAATGGAAAACAAGATGGCGACTCCGCTGGGGAAGATATTCTCCTCTGCTGAGAATCAAGTGTCGCAATGCGACGATCAGACCTTCGGGTCTATCTCTGAATTCAACAAAGTCGGTGCAGCCAGAGCTTCTCTGGCTAAATCTTCAAGGAAAGTCTCTGCGGAGACTGAAAAGGTTCCCTGCAAACCTGCTGCGGTGCTCTGGCGCAACAAGGAAGCATGCCCGCAGACCGAGCCCTGCACTCTTGAGAACTTGGTCATCCAGATCGACCAAGGAAGATTTGAAGAAGTCCTCTCTGGGGGTGACCTGACGCTTCGAGCACGGAAGCACAGGAAGGTCTTCACGACCAAGGTTTCAAATTAGAAACCAGAGGCAGAATTCTGCCAACACCTCACAGCCCCGCGTGTGGCTATTCAGGTCCTCGTGAACCTAAGCATCTTCCGTCAAGGCGGATATGGAAGCCCAAGCAGAAGTCTCCAACCGAGGTTTCCGGTGTAGTCACGCCGAAACTGCGCCTCTCCCGCGAAGAAAAGGGTAAGATGCCTATCTACCCTAACGATGCTGCAATCATGAAGTCCCGACGGCGATCATACCGTCGCTCAAATCAAAGGCAGCAAAGCCTTCTGACAGCCTCGCTTTCACAAGCGAAGCCACCATACCAAAGCATACTCATTGGATCCATGGCCGCGAGGCTAAGGCCAAAGAGTCATCTAAGGCTAATCCCCTTCGCGGCGGAATAGCGGATAAAGCACCTCGGCGTGCTCCGCTCTCTAGTTCATCAAGCATTAAGTTCGCACCTGCTGGCGAATCTAGATCTGAAGCACTATTCAGTGCTAATCCCTTTTGCAGGGATAAGAAGAATGGAGTATCGTCCCATGTACACTCCGAAAAAGCTTCTCTGCGAAGTTATCCAAGCTCTGTTGGGCCTGACCTACGAGAATTCCTGGTAAGCAAGCGGAAGCCGGAGCCCCTCCGAACTACTTTCCCCTGTTGTCAAAGAGGATGCCGACTTGTGACAATCCATTCAACCCGCTGCCGGCTACATCCAACCATGGCTGTATCTCCGCACCGGCAATCGGTGTTTGATCGGTTGTCCGCACATGTTCCTACGAGCATCGCGCGGAAGGGGCGCCTCACCAGATCCATCTCCGCCTCCGTCAATATGACCGGAAGAGGCCGAGAGAGCGACGCAAGGGGAGTCAGACATCTGATGGTCCCCCTTTCAGTTCTCCAGATCCAGATTATAATCCAGGCCTAGGCGAGGTCTCGGTACAAGAAGAAGGTATTTTCTGAAACACCAGATCCAGGGTGGCAATACCCTACAATTACGAGCAACTTCTTCCTCGACGGCCATGATCCCGCCATCATCCAGGCAGTCACCTCAATCTTCAGACGAAGAAAAGGAAGACAGCGGGTATGCCTCGTCAGCGACGGTCAGCTCAGTGCGAACCGACAAAGCATCGGTCAACATGGCCGATAACGCTAACGATGACCTTCGTCGGCGTTTGGAAGCTCAAGAGCAAACCTCTAGGACCCAGCAGGAAACCCTGGACAATATTCAACAGATGCTTGCCCAACTCCTCAGCAATCGGGGCGGCAATGATACGGGAAGCCACCACGATGAGGAGGAACACTTTAGCAATGATCCGAAATCCAAGGGAGGTTCTTCCCTAGATGCTGAAGTCCTTAAGGGCCTCCAGGCTCAGATTGCATCCCTAACTCAGAGGGATGAATTAAAGAAGGTGGGGACAGTCCGTCCTTATCCACTAGAGTGGGATTCGGTGCCATACCCACCAAGTTCAAACCACCAATGTTGCATACGTATGATGGTAAGAGATCGCCCAATCAGCACATCTACTATTTCCGGTCTCAGACTGGTAATGTCATAAGCAACGACGCCATCATGGCTAGGCTGTTTATTGGCACTCTAAAGGGCGTGGCATTCGACTGGTTCCGAAGCCTCCCTCCAGGCTCTATCAATTCCTGGCTCGACCTGGAAACTCGGTTCCTCTCTCGCTTCTATGAGGACGACACTGAAGTGACCATGGACAGCTCCTCTCTACCGTACAGAAGAAGGGCGAACCCGTCCGCGACTACATTGAGCGGTTCAGAAACTTATCCTTGATGTGTCCAGCAGGGATGCCGTTACTCATGCTCTTACAGACATGCAGGCACAACTTCTTGGATCAAGTAGAAGTTCGCATGGGGGCTGTCAAAGCCCACACTTGGAAGGAATTAGTCGAACAAGCTGAGATAGCTGAGAAGTCGGCTAAAAGTTCGAGCCATCCGCCCCCAGAGGCAAATGGGGTACGAACAGCAAAGGACGCGGCGACCCGCCTCAGTCTTCCCAAGCTAAGGGGAAAGAGATTATGTCCGTAGAGTTATCTGGAGATGTGCAGTCGAAGGCTAAGAAGAGCGGTTTCAACAATCAGGAGCCAAGTTCCCTCCAAAACAATACTCCTTCAAAGATGATCAGGTGGTTACAATATTCTATCTGCTCCACAAGGGAACAAGCTGAAGCTGCCGGATGCTCGACGTCCTGATGAGATAGGGCGCACAAACGACCCCAAATACTGCCTCTATCATAGGATGATTCACCATCCTACTGACAAGTGTTATGTCCTCAAGGACAGGATACAAGCCCTGATTGACGCCGGCGTCCTCACACTGAAGACGGAACAGAAGAAAGTCACTACCAATATGGTGACTCTCGAGTTCGGCAGCACCCAAAAGGTCGCGGTGCCTGATGGGACTTATCCAGCCCCCAC
The DNA here is from genome assembly GCA_038442645.1 of Agave tequilana. Lineage (NCBI taxonomy): Eukaryota > Viridiplantae > Streptophyta > Magnoliopsida > Asparagales > Asparagaceae > Agave > Agave tequilana. The sequence continues at coordinate 78,818 of JAVJIF010031983.1, forward strand.
GCCGCCGCGATTGGAAGTAAGGCATCCTTCGCCCATGACTAGAGACGACAAAGGTCTCGTCCCCTTAATATTGGAGACAGGGAAGTCCATGTGGATACACAGATCTCGTCCAAGACATTCAACGGTGTTCAAAGCGGCCCAACTCAAAAGGCAAATCTTGCAATGTCATCTCTGTCCTACCAGATGACGGTGATGTTACCTCGGCTTCCCTCAGCGATTCGGAGGAGAAAAGCATGCTTGTACAGCGCAAGCAGACGCACCTCAACAGACGGGCACCCGGTCTGGGAAGTCGTACCTGAGACAGTATGAGAAGCTTGCTGATGAGACACAACAACAAACGACGTCAGCACCAACGCCTGCATCCACTCAGTCCGACCAAAGGGAGAGAAAAGCCTAAAGAGGTACGGTTCGACCATGTGTTGAAGAAACCGTCAGGCCAAGGGCTTGATACGCCCTTTCGCTTCTTCGATATACTGGCCCACTTGGCCAATATCCCAGCTCGTATCACAATACACGAGCTCCTGCGTCTCTCCAAAGAGACACGAGAAGCGCTCAGAGATGCTTTGGCCAACTCAGAGACTCTTCTGACATGCATACCAGAGGTCTCTCATCATGACGCACAGTCTTCTTGCCCAGAATGCCATCATGTACAATCGAAGGTGCCTGCTATTACCTTCACGGCGGAAGATATGCTTCTCAAAGATAACAAGCATGATCGACCTCTGTACTACACCGAATATATCGGTTCCACATGCATTGAAAGGGTACAAGTCGATCCGGGGTCGGCACTCAGCATCATCCCCAAACGGCTTCTCTATTTCCTCGGCATACCACTGTACAGGTTATCCGCAACCACTACTACAATATATGGTTTTAACGCCGGGAGCAGCCATCCACTTGGGAAGATTCGGCTCCGTTGCAGAATCGAAAGCCTCAAGTCAGAGGTAACGTGTTATGTCATTGACGCTGACACATCATATAACCTGCTGCTAGGACGGCCATGGATCTATGCCAACTGGATCGTCCCTTCTACCCCCACCAGTGCTTCAAATATGTGGAGGATGATACGACAGTACGAACTGTCTTTGCCGAAAGGCAACCCTTAAAGGCGTGGAAAATTACTTCACCGACGCTCTCCTGTATCAAGAGGCCGTTGGAAGCATGAGGAGCCATTGCCAGATGACAGTGAAAGTGGCAATGAAGCGGATTCAGAGTCCGAGGCGGGCATGCCGGCCATTCTGACTGGCGAACAATTACAGCATGTCTCACTGACCCCAAATGTTAATACTCCTTCTGAGGAAGAAGGCGAATGGGTAATTAATGACAATATTTCTTTTGATTATCCTGTGAGTATGCGGTCGATCAAATCCATTATGGATGCTCTCTGCACATGCCAGTACATAAGCCAAGTGCGGCCAATACATCTATGGAGGTCATAGAAGGGGCTACATTGGTGATCCCTCCTTCCAAACAAGGTCAGTCGCCGATAATCTTCGGTAGAGCTCAGCCACGGAAACCTACAACTGCAGACTCAAGCTCAGAGTCAGATGCTCCACAGTTCTTCCATTATGCGCGGCCAGCCCGCCACATTATGAAGAAGATAGGATATAACTTGAAACAAGGAGGCGGCCTAAACTTTGGAAAGGGGGAGGCGCAGTCTAATGCGTATTTTGTCCCGAAAGGGAAGCCTGCAAATTACTATGATAGTACACGCAGGGGGTTAGGGTATGTTACACCACATCGTCAGCAACGGTTCAAGCAAGGACGACGGATCAGTTCCATCACATTCGGCTTCATCCTCCGAGTGGGATTCCGATATCAGCATAGGAGGAATGTTCGAAAACCTCACTGCTAATATGACCTCAAGCATTCAATTGGAACCTGCGGAAGCTGCCAATGGTGACCATGGGCCCAGCAGTTAAGCCTCCAAGGAAAACGGTTCGAACTGCGTGAGCCCCTACTGAAGACAAAGTGATGCAGGTCAATCTGGGAAGTCAAGATCATCCCAAACCCATCTTTATAAGTGAAAGCCTATCACTTATAGAAAAGGAGGAATTGATAATGCTCGTAAAAGAGTATATAGACGTCTTCGCGTGGAGCTATGAAGACATGCCCGGACTCGCTCGATCTACAGGTCGCTATGCACCGGCTGAATATCAAGCCCGACGTCAAGCCAGTCAAGCAGCAACAACGTCGGTTTCGCCGAACATCATGGAAGCTATTGAAGCCGAAGTTCACAAACTCATTGCAAGTGGCTTCATTCAGGAGGAGCAACATCCAGATTGGGTGGCTAATATAGTCCCCGTCCTCAAGAAGAATGGCAAAATACGGATCTGCATCGACTACTGTGATCTCATGCGGCCTGTCCCAAAGATGAATTTCACTGCCCATCACTGATGTCATGATTGACAACACATGCGGGTCGAAAGGATGCTTCATGGACGGCTTTTCAGGGTAAAACCAGATTAAGATGTATCCCGACGATGAGAAGCATACTTCGTTCCGAACACCATTGGGGGTATATTGCTACACTGTAATGCCCTTCGGATGAAGAATGCCGGAGCAACCTACCAGCGGGCATGAGTACGATCTTTCGCGATCATCTCGAAAGACAGTGGAATGTTATGTTGACGACATTGCTGTCAAAAGCCGCAACAAGGATGAGGCATCTCCGCGATCTCAGAAAGATGTTCGACATAATGCGGGCCCATCAACTGAAAATGAACCCGACAAAATCCTTCTTGGGAGTGTCAAGTGGCAAGTTCCTTGGGTTATCGTCAATCAAAGGGATTCACCTGACCCAGGACAAAGTCAGAGCTATCCAGAGCATGCATCCGCCAAGGAACCTCAAAGAGCTGAGAGGCTTGCAAGGCAGGTTGGCCTACATCAGAAGATTCATTGCAAATCT
>JAVJIF010031984.1:0-195310 GCA_038442645.1 Agave tequilana
CACAAACTCATTGCAAGTGGCTTCATTCGGGAGGAGCAACATCCAGATTGGGTGGCTAATATAGTCCCCATCCTCAAGAAAGAATTGCAAAATACGGATCTGCATCGACTACCGTGATCTCAATGCGGCCTGTCCCAAAGATGAATGTCCACTGCCCATCACTGATGTCATGATTGACAACACATGCGGGTTCGAAAGGATGTCTTTCATGGACGGCTTTTCAGGGTACAACCAGATTAAGATGTATCCCGACGATGAGAAGCATACTTCGTTCCGAACACCATTGGGGGTATACTGCTACACTGTAATGCCCTTCGGACTGAAGAATGCCGGAGCAACCTACCAGCGGGCAATGAGTACGATCTTTCGCGATCATCTCCGAAAGATAGTGGAATGTTATGTTGACGACATTGCTGTCAAAAGCCGCAACAAGGATGAGCATCTCCGCGATCTCAGAAAGATGTTCGACATAATGCGGGCTCATCAACTGAAAATGAACCCAACAAAATCCTTCTTGGGAGAGTCAAGTGGCAAGTTCCTTGGGTTTATCGTCACATCAAAAGGGATTCACCTTGACCCAGACAAAGTCAGAGCTATCCAGAGCATGCATCCGCCAAGGAACCTCAAAGAGCTGAGAGCTTGCAAGGCAGGTTGGCCTACATTAGAAGATTCATTGCAAATCTCTCAGGCCGCTGTCACCATTCACCCGGCTCATGAAAAAGGATGCTTCCTTCGCATGGGATCAAGCTTGCCAAGAAGCTTATGAAGACATCAAGAGGTACCTCACAAAGCCTCCAGTCTTAGTGGCCCCTACATCAGGGAAGCCATTCTTGCTTTATGTAAAAGCTCTGGACTACTCCCTCGGCGCCCTCCTCGCTCAAAAAGACGGCAATGGCCACGAGCAGGCCATTTATTATCTGAGCAGGACTCTCATAGGAGCGGAATCTCGCTACAATCCTGTTGAGAAAGAGTATTTAGCTCTCGTCTTTGCCGTTCAGAAGACACGGCATTATTTGGTTGGCCAGACCATACATGTCATCTCCAGGGTGAATCCTTTACGTCTTCTTATGACGAAGCCAGGGTCACTAAATTCAAGATTGGCTAAATGGGCACTTCTGCTGTCTCAATACGACATGACCTTTATTCCTCAGAAGGCGGTCAAAGGCCAAGCCCTTGCAGAATTCTTGGCTGCTCATCCAGTTCCGGAGCATTCAAAACTCCACGAAGACATCCCTGATGAAGTCTTCGAGTCCAACGCAATTTCAGTAGAGGAAGTATGACAGATGTTCTTTGATGGAGCATCGCGAATGGGCCCTAAAGGCAAGATTATTGCCGGAGTGGGAGTTGTGTTTATCTCCCCGCAGAACCATGTTCTTCCCAGAGCATTTTCTTTGACAGAATCATGCTCCAACAATGTAGCAGAATATAATGCTCTGCTCATTGGTCTCCAGCTCGCCCATGGAATGGGGGTACGCTACCTTGAAGCTTATGGCGATTCAAAACTGATCATCAATCAGGTTAAAGGCGAATATGAAGTCCGCCATGAGGACTTGGTGCCTTATTACCATACGGCCATTGAGTTGGCTAACCTATTTGAAGGTTTCTACATCGGGCATGTGTCTCGATCTCAAAATACCAAGGCGGACGCTCTCGCTGCATTAGCGACGACGCTAGCCTTGCCAGCCGACACCAAGTACTATCTCACGGTCGCGACCCGACACCTCGTATGCTCTAAGCATATGCTGAAAATCCAAGAGGTCCATAATGTCTCTGCAGACTTCGAGCCGAGGGATTGGCGCTTCCCTCTCATTGACTATGCTCTGCACGGATTGCTCCCTGACGATCCTAAAGAAGCGGCGTCCATCAGGCGAAGGTCCCCCCGTTTCTATTACGATCCTACTCTGAAGACACTCTACCGTCGTTCATATGACGATGTCCTCCTTCGGTGCCTTTCTCAGTCTGAGGCACAACAAGTACTCAAAGAAGCACATGACGGCATTTGTGGAGCCCACCAGCCGGGTCCGAAGCTCAAAGACAGGCTACATTGGCTTGGGTACTATTGGCCAACTATGATAACCGACGCCATCCAATATGCGCGAAGGTGCAAGGCATGTCAGATTCACGCTGACTTCATACACCAACCTTCGGAGTTGCTCCACCCTACTGCTGCTTCATGGCCATTTGAAGTGTGGGAATTGATGTCGTAGGGCCAATCAGCCCCTCTTCGACAAGAGGTCACGGTTTATCCTAGCAATAACCGATTACTTCAAAGTGGGCAGAGGCCATACCGTTGGCCGAAGTCAAAACCTCCAATCTAGTTAGCTTCATCAAACACCATGTCATCCATCGATTTGGTGTCCCCAGGCGGATCATCCACGACAATGGTCCTCAATTCATAAGCCAAGGATTCTATCGGTTCTGTGATAAATACCGAATTCAGAATATGGCTTCAACAGCTTACAATCCTGCCGCCAATGGTTTAGCAGAAGCATTCAACAAGACAATCATCAAGCTGCTCAAGAAGTTTGTCTCCTCGAACAAGCGAGATTGGGACGAAAAGCTCGGTGAATGCCTTTGGGCCTACCGGACTACGGTTTGGACACCGACAGGCAATACGCCTTTCTCCCTGGTATATGGGTGCGAAGCGGTCATCCCATTGGAAATCCAGGTTCCATCATTGCGAGTAGCCCTGACTACTAAAATGACATCAGAAGATAATGATCGCCTGCGTCTTCAAGAGCTCGACGCCCTGGACGAGAAGCGGCTGCAAGCTCAGCAACACATCGAGCTATATCAGGCTCGGATGTCAAAAGCCTTCAATAAGAAGGTTAAGCAAAGAACCTTCCAGAAAGGAGATCTGGTCTTAGCCGTCAGACGACCGATGATTATGACGCACAAGACCAAAGGCAAATTTCAGCCTAAATGGGAAGGACCGTTTGTGATAAAGATAGTCTATTCAAACGGAGCATACCACCTTGTGACTGCAGAGGGCGATCTCCTCATGATGCCAATCAATGGCAAATTCTTAAAGAAGTACTATCCTTAATCAAGGATCTTGCTCTCGATCAAGTTAACATTACACCTCTGATTGAGATCCGCGCGTCCGGAATGCGCACAAAGAGAGCCTCTCTCTTTCTCCAAGCATATCAAATCTGTTGGTAGCTGGGGGTTTGCTTAAAATCCCAAGGGACCTGCTCCCACTTGATTCCCTCTCCAAAATCACTTACCAATTCTCATCCATAGAATGGTAAGACCACATATTCCGCTGTTACGTTAACATTAAACCTATGACAGCAGTCCCCTCATTTCTCCTCATGAGAGCGAGACCTCCAAACTCACTTACCAATTCTCATCTATAGAATGGTAGGACCACACATATTCCGCTGTTACGTTAACATTAAACCTATGACAGTGATTTCCTCGTTTCTCCCCGAGAAGACGAGACCTTTTCCAAATCTAATCCGACTTTTGAACTTGGTGGCTTCTCAACCAGTTATGTCATTGCGACCTCTGAACTGGCAGATAGCCAAGTCTCATCTGTCATTGAGCTTAGTGGCGTCTTAATCGGTTATGTCATTGCGACCTCTGAACCAGTAGACAGCTAAGTCTCAATCTCGAGTCCTGTTGACATTTACAAAAGACAGGTCTCGATACTTGTTGACATTTACAAAAGACAAGTATCACCTATTTTGAGCTTGGTGGCTTCTCAACCAGTTCGTCATTGCGACCTCTGAACTGGCAGAAAGCCAAGCCCCTATCATTGAGCTTGGTGGCGTCTCAATTGGTTATGTCATTGCGATCTCTGAACCAACAGACAGCTAAGTCTCAATCTCGAGCCCTGTTGACATTTACAAAAGACAGGCCTCATACTTGCTGACATTTACAAAGGCAAGTATCTTCACTCCAGCCCGCAATGGGCTAACCTCGAGACTGGCAACATCTCAATTGGTTATGTCATTGTGACCTCTGAACCAACAGACAGTCATGTCTCATTATCCAAACAGCAGAAGTCAAAAGGAAAATTTTCTATTAAAGCCAAAAAGATGGGATACGTGGAGGAGCATATACAATGGCCTACAGGCGTATATGGTAAGATCGAATCCGATCCCCGAGCGAAGCTAGCCTCATTCTCCTGTCATCAGCAGCCTGGGCCAGCGCCTGTGATCTCAGCTCAGCCTCATCGAAGTCCACCGCCTGAGCCAGACGAGCCTCGACCTCCGCCCAAGTCGCCCTCTGTGACGACTCCTGCCGCGCCAGTTCCTCACTCTGAGCCCTGAGCTGCTCAAGCCGCGCAGTCTCTTCATGACGCATCTGTGTAGCTTTGGATAAGAGGAGATTTGCCTTCCGGATCATCTCTTCGGCCCTCTTAACCTTATCTTCGGCATCAAGAAGAGCACTGGTGGAAGCGTCAATTGCACTCCCAACCTCTACTTGCTCTGTCTCCAAGGACTTAAAGTCAGAGGAGATAGCCTCAGCAGCCTCTTGAGCGGCGAGCTGAGCCTCGCGCCTTTGGGCAACAAGATGTGTGAGCCGTTCATCAGCCAAAGACGCTGCGTCTGAATGATAGAGACGGCGCCATTCCTCCACGTCCTTCTCAAGGTCATTTATCAGGAGTTCCAGAGCAGTAGCTTGATGGTACCCCTCAAAGTCTCGAATGCAATCAATACCTCGGGAGAGGACCACCTTCAGCTTCGAAAATGGCACAGGCGAGCCTTTCAAGACTAGACCGATAGTCTGCTCCAAATTGTTATAGAAGCTATCGACCAGATTACCTATGAAGTCATTCTCAGCTTCATCAATCTTTGGTAGAGGGACAACCTCGGAGCAGTCTACCAGCCCGGCCGACACCACCGCAGAAGAAGAAGCGGGAACATCGACAACAGCAGGACAAGCCAAGGACGATCTCGGCGGAGTCCTCATCGAAATTAATACACCAGCCACCGCGAGGGAAGGGCTGGCAACTACCTCTGGAGCAACGGCTCAACCACCTGAGTTGGGGAGGCAGGGCTGGTGATCACCCTCAACTCCATACTCGCTGGCATCTCACTCGGGAGTGAGGCATCTGTGGGACTGTTGTCTCCACAACCCCCGACCTCTCAGTTGTCATGGGCTGATAAGAGGGGAGGTCGCCATACAGCGCGTCCAACACAGCAGCATCCGCCGCGGTCGAAGCACTCGACTCGCCCTCTAACCTCTTAGGAGAACCCTCCGCTTCCTTCGAAGCTGATGCACCTTGGGGACGAATACCTGCAACAAACCAAGGTCAAAAAGGAGACGCAGCAAACAGGCGAAGACCAAAAGATCGTAGTCATACCGAAGGCTGATGTCACCTCGTCAGCCGCATCAGAATCCAAGGGTCCCATCGGAAAGTTCTTACCAGACTCGACGTAAATGGCCGGCCCGCTCTCGCCCGCCGAGTCCCCTGCAGACCACTCAACAGAGCTTGATTCCACAGAACTTCCTTTGGAGGTCCCAACACCCGAAGGACCGACATCAGCTGCGCCACTCCCAGACTCTTGCGAGTGAGCGGAAGAGCTGGCTGCAGCCCTATAAGTGAACAGGGGATCGTAGTGTTCCCCTTGCTCTCCAACTGCCTCAGCTCCTGCAACAAAAAGCAAATGATGAGTTATTTAAAGTGCGCTGAAGGCATATTAGATGGGACCAATCTTACCAGTAGTCAGTTCAGCAACCGACGGCTCAGCCACTAATGGAGCAGCAGAAGGAAGCGCAGTAGAGGGTTCACCCCCTACCACAATTGTAGGAGCATGGCGACGGGGCTTCTTCGCCAACGACTTCCTACGGGATCCACTCCCACGTTTCCTCTTGAAGTGGACATCAGAATCCTCTTCTTCCACTTCTTCCACATGTCGTGGGGAAGCTGTCCCCACCACGCCGGAGCCGGCTTCACAGGTGTCAGCTTCACGGACATCAGCTCCTGTCCCTACCTCAAAGCGAGGGGCTCCCTGCATCAGAAGCCTCGCTATCATCCACAGCGATGAACTCCTCTATGCCAGGGACACGGACTCTTTTACCCTCCTTCTTCTCAGAAGCCTTCTGCCTCATCCGATGAGCAATCAATCTCACACCCGAACTATTGGCATTGAATCCAGGAGGCGTGGAATTCGAAGCCGCATACCATTGGCAGAAGCACAAGGTCGTCCGAAGGCCGGGATCTCTCAACAGCGTGCGTAGCCGCGCCCCAGTGCCATCTGCAGTAAAGAACCGCCAGGCGCGGGCCCCATCAATGAGGCTCCCCATGAAAGCCAAGTCTGGATTCGAGTTGCCCACGTACAGCTGGTCATACCCGAATTGGCGGGCAAACCGGCTCGGAACGTAGGGTTCCAGGTAGCAGGTGTCCCCACTCCTGAACAGTAAATGCGAGGGCCGGATGCTGACCAGCCACTCGAAAACACCTCGACTCATGGGAGAGTCACTCGATTCCGCATCATGGAATTCCTCATTGTACCCCGCATCCCGCATGCGAGGAAACAGCGGAACAGACTGTAAGCGTCATATCGGCGTACTAACTTACGGGCCTCAGCCACGTAGATCTTCTGCCATGAACAGCCCTCGAAGCGGCGGAGAAATGCCGTTCGAACACCCTGCGGAGGATCCGCCCCAGCTCCAATCAAAGCCGGGCAGTGCAAGGCGAACCACGCCATCAAGTAGGTATACGGTAAACCTACCCTAGGATTGGGTCCGTCACAGGGCAGGACCACACCCTTTCCTCTCCTCGACACCGATGGTCTGCAGAAAGCCTCCGTTAGCGCACGAAGGCCCCTCTGGATACAGCACACCATAGCCGGGAGAAGACCCAGACGGTGGCCATGGACCAAGCGCACAGCCGGCAGCAAGACATTCGGGTGGACAATGTCACCCGAGGAAGACGGCACCACACATTTCTTTAACCAGATGGTTAAGAAACCGGCCAGCAGCGCCTTCCGAGACATAGGCCGACGAGCCTGGTGGTGAAAGCTCCGAAGGACATCACCTTCCTCAAAAGGACCATCATCTTCAGTCACGATGATGTCCTTTTCGGCATGCGCCTCCATCCGGGCCAAGATGTCCCCTTCAGCAACTCCGCAATGAGCAGCTTCAGGCGCACTCTTCATGTCCGGGAACAGATAGTTCCCCCAGCTCTTTAAGCTCTTCGAGCTACTCTTGCCACCAGTGTGGATGCTGGAACAAATGTGCAAGTGGCACATCAATTCCCGGTAAGTCTCAAGCAAAGCAGGCTCCTGCTTCTCCAGCAGAGCCAACTCCGCTTCACAGGGAAAGTACTCTTCGTACGGAAGAGACCCAAAAGGCAAGGCAGAGATTTCCCACATCTCATGCAGAGCCATGCCCAACTCACCAACTGGGGTGAAGAAGGTCCCCGAGGCAGGGCAGTATAACTCAAGGATGGCGTAGAAGCACGCCACCTTCATATCAATGCCGTAGCAGGTCGCCCTGACGGCCTCATGGAGGTTTAACTTCTCCAAGTCCTTCCCGAAATTAGCAAGGACATAGTTGGTCAACTCCGCCCACCATGTCTTGGGAGGATGAACCCAACCAGGGGTCCTGAAGTCAGTAGCGGGGTAATTCCCGCCAACTGCGCAGAATTGGGCGCCAAAAGTCTGCGCCACAGCCGGATTCTCTCCCACTGGAAGTTCTCGCGATACCTTCCCAGGGTACAGCCCCATTATGCCGCGAGGAGGGCCCGCCCCTGAATAGCCGGACTGATATGACAATCTCCCGACATGGACAGATTCAGCACTTCGGCTCACACTCCACGCCATCTTTCGAGCCTGAGTCACAGCCACGAAGGAGGACAAAGGGAAGTGTCGCTTAGTGGACGGAAGATAAGATTTCTCGCCATCCAACTGAAAAATCCACTGCCCTTCGCCGGCCTGCAACTGGCGATCGGGATCAGTTGCAGCATCCCCGAATATGAAGTCAGGCTTTCTGTAAGTCTGACGGTCGACATCCTCAAGCGGAGCAGTGGTTAAGATACTCCGCATGGTCTGCGGATGACCGCCTTGGATGAGCGTATCCCGGACAAGAGAGCTCCGCTCGCTGAATAAAGAAGCCTCTCCATGGAATCGCAAGCTGATGCTACCATCTGCTCTACTGGATAACCCGAATAGACTGTTCGGGAGACCGGAGGTGTAATGCACTGCAAAGACATGAATGAGCTATGATTAGTTCATCAATCAAGTGGATATAAAAATACAAAAATTCACTAAGGCATAGCCTCGCTCAGCGAGCAAGGCCAGCAAGGCAATAGCTTCGATGAAGCTTGATCTCGTGGATGAAACTGCATCTTCGCAGGAAGAAATCCGAAGCACCAACTTCGCTTAAGCAGGAAGTGGTATAGCCCTGAGGGCTGATGTCATCAAAAGGGCATTATGGTCAAAAGTCATCATGACTGAGAGGACTTATTCAAGTCCTTTTCCTCAAACAGTACGGAGATGGCCCGAGTTATGGCTTCGTGCGAAAGCCCAAAGAAGAACTGTTCAGTTCTTAACTCCCTGGTACAAGGAAATAGGGAGGAGAACGAATTCTCTAATGAGGACAGATCATGCCTGATCGTCCTAATGGCCGAGTATCGGCTCCAAAGGATGGAGACCACTCTCTAATCAGATTGAAAGTTCCTTACCAGCGATCGGTCGCTCGATGACCGGAGGAGGAGCGCCCTCCGCTGCAGAAGTCGCTGCTTCTTTTCCCGCTCGTCTTTTGGGTGCCATCGAAGAAATGCAAGAGTTCTCAAAGTACTCTGAGTAAAGAAGGAAGAAGAAGATGGAAAGACAGAAACTTCTCTGAAAAAAGGAGATCTTTTTTTGTTCAGCCCGATCGGGCTTTTATAGGCCAATCAGCGCCTAAATTGAGGCCTCGAAAAAAGGGCACATGCCGCCGTTTCGAATTAATTCGAAACATCGCCTGAAGCGCCCGAGGCGCTTTCACAAGGGGCGACGGTTCAACCCCACTAAGGGTTAACTTCGCACAGGAGCAAAGTGCGGGCTTCGCACAATCCTTCAAGGGCTTAGCCGAGAGGCTTACCTTAGCCCTCCAAAAAGGTGCTGCTCGCGGGACATGCCAGTCTCGCAAAAATCATTCGAAGAAAGGACTATGTTCTTAGCTCCGCACACAGTTTAGCCCAGCTATGGCCAGACTCTCAGTGAAAGCAAGCAAAAAATCAGATGATCGGAAGATGAACTTTCATTGATTTAACAGGAAGGGTACATTGATATTACATCAAAGTTGTGTTTTATACAATACATCCAGTTGCCCAACAGGATCATTTGAGGCATACAAGCGGTTTTATCTGCTTTCAAACCAAATCAACGGGACAGGAAAGGCCTTCCTCCGGCAAAAGGTCGTAACCCTTCGCATATGAACAGATGGTGCCACAGGGACACGGTCATTTTTCTCCACAAAAAAATGGCAGATTTTGCCACTAGAAAGCGAGGCCATTTTTGTTGAAGCCTGGCAATAAAAACCTATCGCCGCCAACACGTCAGACCACCTATAATGGGAATTGGCAGTGATGTCAGTGGTCCGACAGGTGTGATGCCTGCTCTCCCAAAGAGGATGGCCCCCAAAGGCCACCAAAGTTGAAAGTCGGCAATGGTGCCGGCGATCCCACAGGCGACGCCCACTATCTTGAAGCGGATCATCTCCGGTAAAAGCGGCAGCCAACCTCACCTCAGAATGAATCATCACGGATAAGAGGCTGCCAACGGCCTTTGGGACACGCACCCGCTGCCCCGAATTGTTCCTCCTGCTTAAAAGTAAAGCTTAAACCGGGGAAGCATAAGGCAATTTTATGGTTCCTTCCATCAAGTCACAAGATTGGTGAACATAGCCCACTGCAAGGCAAATCAGAACAGATTAGCAACTAAGCACAGGAAGAGCTACAAAAGAGCTAAGTCAGGTTCTTTGGGTCAAGGCAATCCAATTTCAGTCAAAGCAGAGGATAAGCCTCGCCTGCACGGCAACCAATGGGCTGGCTCAGCAAACGCTAAGTCCTAGCCTCGCCTATATGGCAAAGTCAGACTGATCTTGTGAGATACAGTCTCAACATTCACCAATATGGCAAGACCGGCTCAACTCTTGAAGAGACCAAGTCCCAAGTCCTGCCTGCGTAGCGAACAAATCAAGATGATAGCTTCACAGAAAGCTATGATGAGATCCTTCTCTGCAGCAGCCAATTGCAAGATGGAGAACAAGGGAAGCCAGCCAATCCCTAAAGTAGCAAATCAAGGGAGATGAGTTCCCTAAAAGCGGTGAAGTCTCTGAATGATCAAGACTTACTGGTCCTTGGCCGGATAAGAACCAGAATGGGCTTTCCCACTAATTCAGAGATCTGAGTATATCTCTCAACTAAGAGAAGAGAAAACAAGCAGGCCATTTCTCTTCAGAGGACCTCAAGTGTCCTATTTATAGGCCCCATGGCCTGAGCACTCTCACCTCAAGCGTGGAAGCTCGAATGCATTCAAGGCATTTATTGCGCCTTGATGGAAGGGACGGTTTTCCCTTGGAACCGTGCAAAGGGAGAAAACGTCTCCCTCATAAAAGGCACTTATAGCGCCTTGAAAAAGGGAAACATCCTCCTTTGGTAAGGTGCGACCGGAGAATATCTCCCTCGAATGGCGCGAAAGGAGAAATGATCCTCCTCGTAAATCAGCCCGTGACAGTTGGCTTTGAAAAGGCAACAGGAGTTCCAAAGCGAACTTATTTCCGGAAGCCCAGATGCGGAGCTACCCGTGCGCGAAGCTACTCAGAGTCACGATCTAGTGCAATTCTTCGGCAGATTTACCCAAAGCAGGATTGAAGGCGAAGCTGAACTCAACCATCATGGCGACGTTCATATTCCACACACCATCGATCACAGCAGTTCAAAGTGTTTCGAAGTCTGGGCTATTGCAGACTTTCGAAAACTTTGAAGGGGGTCTTGTTGACACTTAAAAAAGACAAGATTCCTATTGGTCTGAACAAATGTCTAACTTGTTGACATTTACAAAAGACAAGTGGCAGACGAGCTGAAGACCAGTTTTCATCCACCTCCAAGGGACAAGGAAGCAGCTTGGACTGCACTGATCCAGCAAGCAGAACAGTGAGCCCGGGACGTTTCTAAACAGACCTCAGCAGGTCTAAGATGCTAGCATTTAGCATTACATTAGCCCAAGGAGATAGCCTCGATTGAGAGGCTAGCATCATCCAACTTCGCCAGGAAGCTAATTGACAGCTTCGCCGAAAAGCCTCTTTTCGGATTTCGCCAAGGATTGCCTTTAGCTCCGCTATGAGCTTCAAAGCGGGCAGCTCCGCTATTGATCTACTACGGTCAACCTTTGACCAATTAAATCTCCTGATGAGATTGGATTCAAACAAATCAAATCCAATCAGGATTCAAATATGGCAGGTGATTGCCGCTATCTCTTGACTCTCTTGAAACGAGTAAGAGGATCAAGGAGAATCTCCCAACAATATGGAAAGGATCAAAACAGATCAACCGACCTGCCAATTCTAGCTCCGCAGAAGCTATCTTAGCCTCGCAGCAAGGCTACTTTCCAGATTTAAACAGATTCGATTCAATCTGTTTCCATATCTTCAAGGGACGATTATACCCTTGCTCTCCCTATAAATAGCCCGCCAGGGGTACAAGGAGACAGGGACGCATGCATACGGGAGGACTCCACAAGCAGAGGCTTCTTCATAACGCACCGTGCGCTCTTAAATTCAGAGACCTTTTAGAGAATTGCTTTCTCTAATCAGGGTGTTGATACCCTAACATCGTCCTTCTTCTCAAGGAATCTCCGGAACCAGGCGAGAAGGAATTCCTTATTGAAGGCGATTTTGAGAAGCAGCAAGAGGGTTCTACCAACCTTCTGTTCTCTGATTCCCCGAACCAGGCGAGAAGGGAATCTCATCGCTCGCATCGTCAAAGGGACAAAGTGGTCGCGCGCTGACCAGACTCCTATCGGCACACTTCTCCAGAATCTCTGAGGAGATCTACTTGTAATCTTTTTAAGAATACTTGTAATTTAGCTCCTCAAACTCTTTTTTTTTTGTAAGTTTTCCCCCTTTGCAAACATAATGGAAAACAGCCAATCCACAAAATGAGAGCCAAAATGGTATCTTACCCATTCAGCCAATAATGAATCCTAGAAATTCTCAACAAGCTCATTTGGCTAAGGATCAATCATTGAATCAATGTAATGCTGTTTATACATTGAGTTCGGGAAAGAAAGTTGATAATCAAGTGTCAACATCATCTAAACCCATTCAATACAATCACACTCAAGCATCCACATCATCTAGTCCCAGTTCATCCAAATCTGACGAATCTAAAACAGATAAGTCAACCAGTCAGGTGCACCAGCTTATAGTACCATTTCCTAATAGGCTGAAAAAACAACAAGCAAAATCCACACATGGATAAGATAATTGAGATCTTTAATCAAGTGAAGATAAATGTGCCACTTTTTGATGCCATCCAACAAGTCCCATCTTATGTAAATTTTTTTAAGGACATGTGCACCAAGAAGAGAAAGACTAATGTACCCAAGAAAGTCTTTTTAACCGCTAACATTAGTGAGCTACTTCGGGTCTGATCCCTATCAAGTACAAGGATCCGGGTTGTCCCACCATTGCCTGCACTATAGGACAAGCCGAGATTAGTCGTGCACTTCTTGACTTGGGGGCAAGTATCAACTTGCTCCCATTCTCAGTTTATCAACAACTCAGGTTGGGGGATCTTAGTCCAACTCGACTCACTATCCAACTAGCTGATCGTTCTGTGAAAGTTCCTAAGGGGAAATTAATTATGCCCTTATCTGGGTCGGGGAGTTTATCAACTCTGTTTATTTCATAGTTCTAGAGACACAACCTGTGTCCAATCCTAGGGCTCAAAATCCTGTTATCCTAGGGCAACCATTCCTTACTACTGCCAATGCCATTATCAATTATAGGAATGGGTCTATGTAGTTAACTTTTGTATACATGACTAGAGAAGTCAATATCTTCAACCTAGGAAAGCAACCCTATGATGTTGAGGATCAAACATTTGAAGTCAACCTCATTGAGAACTTGACCAGTGAACACAAGGAAGAATTGGAACTAGAAACTGATTGTGACTTTGAGTTAGAGTCTAATGACTTTAACCTTGATCAGGTTGTCGAGTCTGCTATAAATTAGGCCTCGAACCCTATTTCACCAAATGTGGAGCCAATAAATTTGACTCATCCTTCCAGTGAGCCTTCTCCTTCTTTAGAATTGAAAGCCTTACCTGCGCATCTCAAGTACTTCTATCTAGGCGAATAAGAGACCTTTCTTTTCTTCATTGCCTCCCATTTAAATGATGGGCAAGAAGATCTTAAACTAATTCTGAGAAAACATAAGGAAGCCATTGGTTGGACTATGACCGATATAAAGGGATTGAGTCCAACTATAGTTCAACATCGCATTCATCTCAGTGAAGATGCAACACCAAAAAGAGACTCGCAGCGTAGGTTAAACCCTATAATGCAAGAGACTGTTCATGTTAAAATTGTTAAACTTTAGACAATTGGATAATCTATCCCATTTCTGATAGCCAATAGGTCAGTCCTCTTCACGCGGTTCTAAAGAAATCTGGTTTCACCGTAGTGAAAAACAAGAACAAAGAGTTGGTCCAAACTCGACTTCCTATGAAAATTTGAGTTTGCATTGACTATAGGAAACTAAATGCAGCAAACTCGTAAGGGCCATTTTTCATTTCCCTTCATTGATCAAATGCTTGAATGTTTGGTGGGCCACGAGTATTACTGTTTCTTGGACAGTTACTCGGGGTATAATTAGATTCTTATTGCTCCTGAGGACCAAGAAAAGACTACGTTCACATGTCCATTTGGGACATTTGCTTACCGTCGAATGCCTTTCAGCTTATGCAATGCCTATCAATGTTTTAACATTGCATGTTGAGTCTTTTCTCTGATATGGTAGAATGATTCTTAGAAATCTTCATGGATGATTTCTCCATCTACGGAGATTCATTTACTCAATGTCTTCACCATTTAGAACTCGTCCTCCAACATTGTGCTGAGAAAAATCTGACACTGAACTGGAAAAAATGCCACTTCATGGTAAGACATGGAATTGTTTGGGTCATGAAATCTCTAAGAAAGGAGTTGAAGTGGACAGAGCCAAGATTGAGGTTATTGCTAAGCTTCCCATGCCCAAATGCATGAAGGATATTCGATCTTTCTTAGGACATGCCGGTTTCTACCGAAGATTTATCAAGGATTTTAGCAAGATTGCTAGACCCTTGACTAATCTGTTAGTTAAGGATGTGTCCTTCACTTTCGATGCTGAATGTATGAATTCTTGGGAGAAGCTTAAGAAAGAGCTTATTTCTGCACCAGTCATAACTGCACCGGATTGGTCTAAGTCGTTCGAAATCATGTGCGACGCTTCTGATTTTGCTATTCTAGTAGGACTCTCAACGATGATTTACTATTCTAGTAGGACTCTTAATGATATTCAAATGAACTAACTACTACTGAGAAGGAATTCTTGGCAGTAGTGTTTGCCTTAGAGAAATTTTGTCCTTACCTACTAGGGCCCAAAACTACAATTTTCACCGATCATTATGCGCTTAGGTACCTCAGATGAAGAAGGATGCCAAGGCCCGACTCATTCGTTGGATCCTCCTTCTTCAAGAATCCGATCTCGAGATTTGAGATAAGAAAGGTGTAGAAAGTGTCGTTGCTGACTGTCTCTCGAGAATCCCAAACTCTCTATGCAACGAATTGCCAATAAATGAGAACTTTCCTGATGAAAATCTCTTAGCTATCTTTAGGGAACCTTGGTTTGATGATATAGTGAATTACTTAGTCATAAACCAAACTCCTTCTCATTGGTCTAAAAATGATATATACCGGTTCTTATCTTAAGTCTGGTATTTCTTTTGGGAGGAACCATATCTTTTTAAGTATTGTTCTGACTAAATTATTAGGAGATGCATTCCTGATGAAGAGATTAAGAGTATTTTATCCTTCTGTCATAAACTTGCATGCGGTGGACACTTTGGTCCCTGCTGTTGGCCCAAAGGCCTTCCACTCTAGTTTTGATGATGATTAACTCATGTAGTTATGTGTACTAATAATCTTGTGATTTTAGTTTCAGATCTTTAATCAAGTTATTAGTAGGTGATTAGCTTCAACAAGATGATTTGGAAGCTACCCACATGTTGATTCAAGAGCCCAAGCGTCAAAGATCATATATAGCACTTGCTTGGTGAATCACGGTTTGGACCGAGTCAACTTGGAGACGGCGCTCTACAAGAAGACTTAGGTATCCCTAGTTTAGTTTGTTTTTAGAGCCTAATTGTAAAGATTAGATTAGTATGATAATGCTCAAGTTCACAACACACACGTTTCATGTTTTGAATATTGGTTTTCGGTTTTTCGGTTTTAGGTTTAACCGATCTTGGTTTTCATGAATAGATAGATCAAAACAAGTTTACATGGTTTAATGTATATATGATTTGTTCTATATACATGCATGCTTTAATTTCCTAGACAAACTTAGTTTTGACTCCTTTATTCATGTGTTATATGTTTTGGTATTTTTGACAAAACATATTTTGGAATTAATGACAAAAACTATGATATATATTTGTTTCATGTATATTGGATTTCTATCCATATGCATCATGCTTCAAAGTGTTTAATTATCATGTTTTTGTATCTGGAAGTGTTTTGGACAAAACGTATTTTCTATTCAAAATTCAAGTTTTAGAAAATACAGTTTTTGGTTTTTGGTAAAAATGATTAGACATAAAAATAGTTTTAATTGCTTGATATTTGAGTCAAAACTTTTATCACATGTTTATATATCAATGCAATTTGACAAAACTATTTTTTGAGGATTTTTAGTAATTTATAAGAATTTATTGAATATTTATTTCCCCAGATTTCTGACCTGTTTTGGTGTCTGCCAGGCTGATCGGTCGACCGGTACGGTCAACCGCACCTGTAGACGGTCGACCGTATGGGTTGACCGACGTGCACAGAAACGTGCACGCTGGCTACACCTTTAGCCGGTCGACCGTGCCGGTCGACCGACTGAGAGCAGGTTTGCTCTCTGTTTGTTTGGGTCGACCGGGCGGTCGACCGCTAGCGCCAACGGGTCAAAAATTGACCGTTGGGAGGTCGACCGGGCGGTCAACCGTCAGGGTAATTCTGGCAAAAATTACAGCCAACGGCTATTTTCTGGATTAGCCTATAAATACCCCATTTGTAAGAGTTTTTCTCTAAGAATTTTTGTGCGAATTTTTACATACTCTCTGGTGTTTTTACAGCATTAAAAAGAAGTTTTGAGCTTGATTTGAACAATCTTTTTGGTGTTTTCTTTAGGGTTTGAAAAATCAAAGAAAAGGGTTTTGGGAAAAGCTTTTGAATTGAACTTCTCTATCTTGGTTTCATTTATTTCCCAAAGATTTTCTTTGAGTTGCTGGTTTCAAATCCCTTGGTTTTCTCCACACTTGAGCTAAAATCTACTATCTTTTCTATAGGATTTTGTGTGGGAAAAAGAGATTGTTTTGTTGTTGTTGTTTGAAACCACTAAGTTGTAAACCCTATCTTTAGCTTGGCTTTGTGCCTTTCCCTCATTGTGTTGAGGAAGTTTGGCTATTGGGTTGTTCCCTCAAGATTGTGAGGAGATCTTTGTATTGGGTTGTGCTTGCCTCAAGGAGGAGGTTGTAGTTGGCTTGGAGTTTGCCTCAAGAGGAGGTTGTGTTTGTAAGGAGAGGAGTTGGGTACTCCTTGTATTGTGATTGCCCCAAATCCTCGGTGGAGGTTCCCTTTGTGGGAAGTCCTTTGTGGACAAGCTAGTGGATTGGAAATCCTTCGTGTGTCGAAGGCGGGGATGTAGAGCTGGGTGCTCGAACCTCGGAACATATCTTGTTGTTTGCGCTTGATCCATTGACTCTCTCTCTATCTCTCTCTTTACTTAGTGTATTGTGCAAATTGCTATATCTTATACTTGCTTGTGTGTGTGCATCATTGTTGTAATTGCAATTAGTTTTTAAATTCCGCATTAAGTTCACTAGATTAGCATCGTCACCTATTCACCCCCCCTCTAGGTGACTTTTCAATTGGTATCAGAGCTAGCGCTCCTGATATTTAGGTTTAACCACCTAGGAGTGAGATCTTGGTTTGCTAATCTTCATTTGCATTTTCATTTGCACACATTTAGTTTGCACTTATGGCTAGCCCTCCTATGTTTGATCATTTTAGACTTGATCCTTGGAAGGCTAATATGACTAAACATTTAAAAGACCTAGGACATCTTGTTTATCAAGCCATTACCATAGAATCCCTCCCAAATAGTAGCAAGCATAAGAAGGCCAATGCATTAGCACTTAGGGCACTTAGAGCATCTCTAAATGAACATTTATTACATGTTTTTGATCGTTATGATTCGGCTTTTGCAGTTTGGAGCATCTTGACTTCTCCCGAGCTTCCAAGGATTATCAACAAGATGAGGAGATCTAAGAGAGAAAAGTCCGAAGAGCAATGCCTCATGGTCCAAGGGAAGAACTCCCTTGAGGTACAATCGGATTCTCAAATAGATGATAGCTCTAGTTCTTATTGTCATGGATGTTTTGAAGTTCAAACTTTGAATATGGAACTTATTCAAAAGCTTGAGAATTTGTTAGAAGAACATGATTTGTTGAAAGATGATAATCTTGTTTTGAAAAATGAATTAAAGGATTTATGCTCTAATTTTGAATTGATGTTGCAAGAGAAGGAAGAGATTGCAAGTGAATGTGACTCACTTAAATCTCAACTCGAACTTGCTTTAAAGGAAAATGAATTTTTGAAAAATAAAAATGATTGTGATGATGTTGTAAAGCACAATGAGATTTTATCTTCAAAATTGGATTTTACTTTTAAAGAAAATCTCACTTTGAAAAATGATATTGATGCAATTACAAAAGAATTGGATTTGGTTTTGAATAAAAATAAATCTTTGCAAAATGATATTGATATTCATGTTTGCCATGCTAGTGTAGCTTCTATTTCTTGCACACCTATAGCATGCTCCACTTTATCTTCTAGCATTGAAAATGATATAAATAATTTGAAGAAAAGTGTTGATTGTTTGGGCTCCACTTTGAGCCAATGTGCTTTAAATCACACTCGTTTGGAATCCTTGGTTCGCAAGAAACAAGCTCCAACTATGCATGCACACCCATCACGGCATACACATGCTCATCACGGACACAATCATAACATGTATGCTCATGTGTACAATTGTACACATTGTGGTCGAAAAGGCCACCTTGCTAGATTTTGCTATGATAGATTATATATTGAAAATTTAGCAACTAATCTTGTTTGGGTTAGGAGAGATACTAACCCCCGAGGACCCACAAGAAATGGGTACCAAGATCCACCTCTTTGATGTTTGATGTAGGTGGAGGCTCTCGCATAATGTGAGAGTGTTGGTGCCTTGAGGTGGATGCATTCTAAGCTAAAAGGAGAACCATTTGGATGCTTCATTCTCAAGGAGATTAGGTGGGAGGACCACCGGGTGTTTTGGAGACATGGAGAGTTGCCCCTTCGTTTTGGTAACAATCCCTTACTCCATTTAGTGTTTACATGCTTTTTACGTTCATTCTTTTTTTTTTTGCATGTTGTGTTTTGTTATGCTTGTGCCATGTTCATTAGATTAAGGTTGTACATGTTTAGCTACTTGAGCACCCATGCTTCATATGGATCTATATTTAGTGTCTCACCTTGTTTAAACTAACATGTATGCTCTAGATCTAGTGCACATGCATATGCATAATGATCATTTGATGTTCATGATTGTATGACTTTCATTTTAATGATTCATGTTTTGAATAGTGTGTTTATTGCTATGCATGTATTGCAATTTGATATCTCCATTGTTTAGATGAATCCATAATTTGTGTTTTCACAATTGTTTTGATATTATGATTCTTATAGCATGTGGATTTACATAATGATCTTTTTTAGAATATTGTTGATTTATGACTCGTTTTATGCTTAATGATTTGGATATATGCTTAGATGTTAGTTTTCATTAAAATTAGGATTTATACTTGTACATAGAATGGGCCACAAATAAACCTTTATATATGTTTGTGCTTGGATGCCTATTTGTACCCATTAGATGTTCTAGTATAGTCTAGTTTTGATGATTCATGCATTCAAACATGTATTCCTATTTTTGATGTGTTTTCTATGATTAGATGTTTTCACTTCATGTATATGTCTAATTTGCCAAACCTTAAGATATACATGTATGCCCCTTGAGTTATTTGCTTTTCATGCAAATCTATATTTTGGACTCAATTGTGGTTAGGGATATGTATGTATACTTTTGTTTTGTCAAAATATACATATGCCTTGGAGTTTGATTTATTATGATGATTTTCGTGTCATTGAGGAAATTTCCTTTAGTAATGAAGATTTAGTTCTTTCATGTGTTCATATTTTAAAGGAATTTCAATCGAGCTTGATTGTCCATTTTCATGATGATATGTTTCACACAACACTTGTACACTCACCCTATTTAATGTTTACTCATGATTTGTTTTCATGAGAATTTGTATGAGCTTCATGGACTTTGAGTGTTTAGTGATCATGTTATTTACATATGTTTCATGAAAAACAATTGTGTTTTATTCCTTACTTGAAGGATTTCGTACTAGTTTTAAAAGTTTTTCCTATAACTAGTTCGTATTCTTCACTATGGTAGAGATTTTCAAACAAAGTTTATTCTCAAACCTATTTTTGAAAACCCCTACCTTCCATGGGCGGTTGGATGGGAGATCATGCTCATGTATGCTTAATAGTGTAAATTATTTTAAACTTGATCATGAAATGGGTGGTAGTTGATATGAGTCAT
The DNA here is from genome assembly GCA_038442645.1 of Agave tequilana. NCBI lineage: Eukaryota > Viridiplantae > Streptophyta > Magnoliopsida > Asparagales > Asparagaceae > Agave > Agave tequilana. The sequence continues at coordinate 19,903 of JAVJIF010031984.1, forward strand.
ACACTTGATCTTATTCTTGTTTCAATTGGTATCATTGAATTCTTTCAATTGGTATCAATCTTGACATCCTTTTGTATACTCATATATGTTTTGTTTTATATATGTATGCTTACACTTCATATAGTATCAATTTCTATTGGTATCTATTTCTTACATACATATATAGATGATTTATTTGTGCTTATATATCCCTATATCTTGAAGCACAAATTTTGGTTATGTTAAGCTTGAGTTTTTCAATTGGTATCCATATACAAGCTTTATCATAATTTTAAGATTGCTAAGCTTGAATTTTAGTGAATATCATGTTTCAATTGGTTTAATTTTCAATTGGTATCTTATTTCAAGCCTATGCATATTTTCTTTTGGCATTTCATAAAGGGGGAGAAAACTCGTATTTTATATTTCAATTGGTATTTGGTTTACCATTGTTTTTGTTTCCCACTCCCTAACTTTATGATATTAAAGTAATTGGTATCATATGCTTATAATGAAAAATATCTTCTTTTGGTATCAAGATGCTATTTGTTTCCTTAAATTTGGTATCAATTTTTTATTATCTATTGGTATCAAGTTTACATTACATGTTTTCATTTTGATATAAAATGTTATTTTGTTTCAATGCCTTATTTTATTTCAAATAGGATTTGGCATTTCTCAAAGTTTGTTATTTTCAATTGATATCATATTGACTTTGGTATTACCCCTTGGAATAATTTATTGCTTCTTGTTTTGAAGATTTAGGGGGAGAAGTATTTGTTTTCATTTTGTTTGTTTTTACCCCTTTGTTGATGATTGACAAAAAGGGGAGAAGAATTTGTAGTTTATATGCATGGTTGATTTTTGCATATGTTTTAGTTGGTTTCTTTAGTAATAATATGTTGGTTTCAATATTATTGTTTTATTGGTATCAAGAGCATGTTTCATTGTTTATGTTTTATTTTAATTGGTATCCAGAACATGTTTATATGTGTTTAAGAATATTCATTGCATATCTTATATGTTTTATTGTTATGCATGAGTTAAGGGGGAGCTTCTTTGAAGCTTTACTTTAATCCATGCATATATATAACTCCATGAGTTTTGTCATCATCAAAAAGGGGGAGATTGTTGGCCCAAAGGCCTTCCACTCTAGTTTTGATGATGATTAACTCATGTAGTTATGTGTACTAATAATCTTGTGATTTTAGTTTCAGATCTTTAATCAAGTTATTAGTAGGTGATTAGCTTCAACAAGATGATTTGGAAGCTACCCACATATTGATTCAAGAGCCCAAGCGTCAAAGATCATATATAGCACTTGCTTGGTGAATCACGGTTTGGACCGAGTCAACTTGGAGACGGCGCTCTACAAGAAGACTTAGGTATCCCTAGTTTAGTTTGTGTTTAGAGCCTAATTTTAAAGATTAGATTAGTATGATAATGCTCAAGTTCACAACACACACGTTTCATGTTTTGAATATTGGTTTTCGGTTTTTCGGTTTTAGGTTTAACCGATCTTGGTTTTCATGAATAGATAGATCAAAACAAGTTTACATGGTTTAATGTATATATGATTTGTTCTATATACATGCATGCTTTAATTTCCTAGACAAACTTAGTTTGACTCCTTTATTCATGTGTTATATGTTTTGGTATTTTTGACAAAACATATTTTGGAATTAATGACAAAAACTATGATATATATTTGTTTCATGTATATTGGATTTCTATCCATATGCATCATGCTTCAAAGTGTTTAATTATCATGTTTTTGTATCTGGAAGTGTTTTGGACAAAACGTATTTTCTATTCAAAATTCAAGTTTTAGAAAATACAGTTTTTGGTTTTTGGTAAAAATGATTGACATAAAAATAGTTTTAATTGCTTGATATTTGAGTCAAAACTTTTATCACATGTTTATATATCAATGCAATTTGACAAAACTATTTTTGGGGATTTTTAGTAATTTATAAGAATTTATTGAATATTTATTTCCCCAGATTTCTGACCTGTTTTGGTGTCTGCCAGGCTGATCGGTCGACGGTACGGTCGACCGCACCTGTAGACGGGACCGTATGGGTCGACCGACGTGCACAGAAACGTGCACGCTGGCTACACCTTTAGCCGGTCGACCGTGCCGGTCGACCGACTGAGAGCAGGTTTGCTCTCTGTTTGTTTGGGTCGACCGGGCGGTCGACCGCTAGCGCCAACGGGTCAAAAATTGACCGTTGGGCGGTCGACCGGGCGGTCGACCGTCGGGTAATTCTGGCAAAAATTACAGCCAACGGCTATTTTCTTGATTAGCCTATAAATACCCCATTTGTAAGAGTTTTTCTCTAAGAATTTTTGTGCGAATTTTTACATACTCTCTGGTGTTTTTACAGCATTAAAAAGAAGTTTTGAGCTTGATTTGAACAATCTTTTGGTGTTTTCTTTAGGGTTTGAAAAATCAAAGAAAAGGGTTTTGGGAAAAGCTTTTGAATTGAACTTCTCTATCTTGGTTTCATTTATTTCCCAAGATTTTCTTTGAGTTGCTGGTTTCAAATCCCTTGGTTTTCTCCACACTTGAGCTAAAATCTACTATCTTTTCTATATGATTTTGTGTGGGAAAAAGAGATTGTTTTGTGGTTGTTGTTTGAAACCACTAAGTTGTAAACCCTATCTTTAGCTTGGCTTTGTGCCTTTCCCTCATTGTGTTGAGGAAGTTTGGCTATTGGGTTGTTTCCCTCAAGATTGTGAGGAGATCTTTGTATTGGGTTGTGCTTGCCTCAAGGAGGAGGTTGTAGTTGGCTTGGAGTTTGCCTCAAGAGGAGGTTGTGTTTGTAAGGAGAGGAGTTGGGTACTCCTTGTATTGTGATTGCCCCAAATCCTCGGTGGAGGTTCCCTTTGTGGAAAGTCCTTTGTGGACAAGCTAGTGGATTGGAAATCCTTCGTGTGTCGAAGGCGGGGATGTAAAGCTGGGTGCTCGAACCTCGGAACATATCTTGTTGTTTGCGCTTGATCCATTGACTCTCTCTCTATCTCTCTCTTTACTTTGTGTATTGTGCAAATTGCTATATCTTATACTTGCTTGTGTGTGTGCATCATTGTTGTAATTGCAATTAGTTTTTAAATTCCGCATTAAGTTCACTAGATTAGCATCGTCACCTATTCACCCCCCTCTAGGTGACTTTTCACCTGCAAGACTGCTGAAAAGGTACTGCAAAGTGGGTTCTATTGGCCCACTTTGTTCAAACATGCTTATTAATTTTGCAAGACTTGCCCTAGATGCCAGATGGTAGGAAGGATTTCAAAACGAGATATGATGCCCCTCAGCCCAATTCTAGAAATAGAACTCTTTGATGTTTGGGGCATCGACTTTATGGGTCCATTTCCTAATTCATTTGGAAACCAATACATACTGGTTGCTGTGGACTATGTGTCCAAGTGGGTAGAAGCCATTCCTAGTAGAATTAATGATAACAAAGTTGTCATAAAGTTTTTGAAAGAGAACATTTTCTCACGCTCCGAAGCCCCTCGTGCTATCATCTGTGATAATGGTACTCACTTTTACAATGGATCCTTTGAAGCTCTTATGCTAAAGTATGCCATAACTCACAAATTGTCCACACCTTATCATCCTCAGGTTGAGGTTTTCAATAGACAAATTAAGCTTATTTTGGAGAAAACTGTGAACCAAAACCAGAAAGATTGGATCACCAAACTTGTAGAAGGGCCTACAGGACCGCTTTCAAGACGATTCTAGGGATGTCTCCTTCTAGGTTAGTCTTTTGGAAGGCTTGCCACCTACCCATTGAGTTAGAGCACCAGGCCTTATGGGCAATCAAGCAACTAAATTTCGACTTGACTAAGGCTGGTGACCTTCAGAAATTATAAATTTTTGAATTAGAGAAGTTGAGAAATGAGGCCTATGAAAATGCTAAGATCTCTAAAGATAGAGTTAAGATTTTTTATGATAAACACATTATAAGAAAAACCTTTGTCCCTGGGCAAAAAGTCTTACTCTATAATTCTAGGCTTCATTTTTTTCAGGAAAATTAAAATCAAGATGGATGGGCCATTCGTTGTAAAAAACCATGTTTCCACATGGTGCTGTAGAGATTAGTGACACCAAGAATGGAAATGACTATAAGGTAAATGGTCAAACGCCTTAAACCTTTCTTAGAATGGTGCCAGTAAATGAAACGACTATAGGTCTTTTCGACCCAGTGTATCAGTAACTTTTCTCTTTTACATTCATTTCATGCATCTATACATTTCTTTCATACATTGGGGATAATGGATGAGATAAGTATGGGGGAGGGCTCTAACATAACTAATATAACTAAAAAAAAGAAGAAATATACATACATACATACATACATATATATATACATACATACATACATACATACATACATATATATATATATATATATATATATATATATATATATATATATATAAACTTTTTGAATGAAATTTAAATCTAATTATTGATTATCTAGGTGCTTTAGCCTAAGCAAGCCTTGGTATTTATGCAAAAGATAATTAGATAAGTTTAATATATATATCCTCTGATTAAGCTGGGTATTTGTGCCTCATGAAGCATAAGTATTCATGCCTAAAAGGGGTACATTTTATAAATAAAAATCCTGGTTTCGTGGCCTTGTTTGCTTGGGTGTTTAGGTCCTGAGGGGTGTTTTCTCACCTGATGCCCTAAGACTGTCCGATTTGGGTATCACCGACTAAAGGCTCGTTACATGGGCAGATTAGAAAACCTAATGGAATTGAGGAATAAATACCACAAAAAAATAAAAATAAAAATAAATAAATAAATATAAATATGGCATAAGAGTTAATATTAAGAACCCTTAGTCAAACTTCATGGTCACGAAGGAGCATATGATTTAGGGTAAAGTAATAGACTAGATGAGAAATACAATTTAACTCCTTACTTTGATTGATGACATTTTTTGAATAGAGACTAAGTTTAGGAATGAAAATTTGATTTTCCTTTAAGTTATAGATTACTTGAACTCTTACAACAATATTTCTAATATTTTCTCTGTTTTCAAAATGCTTTTCAAAAATTCTAACATTTTTTCTCTTTCTTTATGGATTTTGTGGGTGCAATCCACTGAAAACCCTCACGAGACAAGACTCATCCTCTAGGGGTAACCTAAAGGTTTAATAGCTTGTTGCACATGCTCAGTGCAATCGAGTGACTTACGAAAGTGATCTAATAATTGATTAGGATTAGTTTTGATGTTTTGCTCGAGGGCGAGAAAAAGATAAGTGTGGGGGTGTGATCGGTCACATATATTACATATATATTGTCACATTATCATGTTTATTTTCTAATAAATCATATTAATAAGTCTTATTTTTTCTTTATAAAATGGAGGCCCATTGCTAAAGGAAAGGGAAGAGAAACGAGCCCAAAAGCCCATCAAATTCTGATTTAATTCAGAATTAGTTCAAAATCAGAAAATCAGGGCAGATTATGACAAATCAGAAAGGTTAAAAATCGGTTAAAATGAATCTTTCCAAATCAATTAGTTAAAGTCGAAGATCAAAGGCTGTTTTGTCAAATCCAGGAGCTGAAATGGAAAACCAGCAAGAGATAAGGGTAAATCACTAAACCGGGGAGTGCCACCTACCAGATGTGGCCACCTGGCCACACCATGGAGCCGCGTTTTCGCGGCTTGGCTAAAGTGGTTGGGGGAGCGTTTGCTCCCCCTATCTTTGTACGCCCTCCCCCGTTTGGTTTTTCCCTATAAATATTGTATTAAACGCTCCCCCTATCTTCGTACGCCCTCCCCCGTTTGATTTTTCCCTATAAATATTGTATTTTTCAAAGAAAAAGGGACCAGAAGTTAGTTTAAGTTTTTTCTCTTTGTTTTTAGGGTTTAGGTTCTTTATTAGATAGTATAGAGAAGTTGTATCTCTATTTTTTAATTTATAGTTCAGTCCAAATACCAGTGAGAAAGAGGAATAGAGTAATTGTAATCTGAAGATTGAAGTGACATCAATAAAGGATCAAGCTTTCTCTTCTTCTACTCAAATTCATGGGTATGTATTGTTTTATTTACATGTCTTGTTTTACATCATTCATGAGTAACTAAACTTGTTTTCTGGGCTCACTATCATCCCTTTCTTCCATCCCTCTTGTTTTGAATGATTTTGATGTAAAGAACCCAATGAAATCATATGTATGCCTTAAACTAAGCCTTTCTTCTTTGAAAATGTTCTTGAAGGCACATGAGGATGGGTTTGAATTCTAAACTTTTATTTCTTTTAAAATATCACTTAAACTTTTTTTATTTCATACTTGAAAGAAAACTTGATGATTTAACATTCAGTTCAAGAGGATTTCTTAAAAAAAAGATTTAAACTTTTCTAAACAATCTTATTTGCTTTGCTTAAGACTTTTAAAACTAAAGCTTAAGTTTTTGCCTATGATCAAGTTGAGGCACTAAGAATTTCAAGAGAAGAACGCATCGTTGAGTAGTAAGATAGTGAGCCCAGATCTTTTTCTTATATTAAAAACAACCAAACAATCTTCAATATTTTTTAAAAGCTCACCTTTTCCAAAGCCTTCTCTAAATTTTCAAAATTTTCTTTTAATCATTCACTTACTCTCCATTCACTTTTTCAATATAAAGAAAAAGAAAGAAAAATACAAACACCATTCTTGTTATTTAACAATTCATCAAAAAGCTTCTATTGTATTCCTCCTCGTGGACACAATCCGTTAGCTCTAAGCTAGACGGTAATTCTCATTGCTTTCATTTTATAATCAATTATCACTGACGATAGCACGAGGAGTTTCGAAGCGTGAGAAAATATTCTCTTTCAAAAACTTTATTACAACTTTGTTATCATTTGTTTTACTTGGAATGACTTCTACCCACTTGACACATAGTTCACAACAACCAATATGTATTGGTTTCCAAATGAATTAGGAAATGGACCCATAAAGTCGATGCCCTAAATATCAAAGAGTTCTATTTCTAGAATTGGGTTGAGGGGCATCATATCTCATTTTGAAATCTTTCTTATCATTTGGCATCTAGGGTATGTCTGGGCACGGCCGCCTGTCCGCGCCTGCCTTCAAATTATTTTTATTAACCTGAATTCAGATCTGAGATTTTAGATCCATAAATCTAAAGAAAAGAAAAGTTTTTTTACCAAAGCCAAAGTAATCAATAATATGATTCATAAGAGCTAATCTATATTTCATGGAAGTATCAATAATAATTTTCTAGTTTTGAACTTTAATTTTCAAATCTAGGAATCCTCAATGGAGTGGCTCTGATACCAATTGTTTAAATCTTTAATTAAATAATTAAAGGATCCAATTTATAATAATTATCTTTAGAATAAACACGATCAAAGATTATATCTTTATCTATAGCACTCCATGAAGATTCAAAGACATGAGAAAATTAAATAGTAAAGGCGAAAGCGTACTTTGATTCATAACTGAATTTCTTGAATTGTTGGGATAGAGAAGGCCTTTCAAAAGATCCGTATTCTTCTAAGGTTTCTCTCTTCGTGAAGAGATTTCAAAGAAAAGAAGATGTACATTCCTTTTGGGACCATAATCCCTTAAATAATAACCAGAGTTATTTCTTTGTTTAGTTTGGCCCTTTATCAAATTAGAAATTACATAATTATCTCTACACATTAAATCCATGACAATTTAATACTCATTAGTTCAATATTTAACTTTATTAGATCACATTTAATTTAGACTATACTTTAAGATAGTCATACACATTAAATTCACATATGTGAGGCCACACATGTTGAATTATTTTCAATAGTATGCACAATAATGATGTATTCACTCAAAACTTAGACTTCATATCCAACATCAAATGGTATCAAAGGACACAAATTATGGCGCACTTTGATTAAAGCATAACATGATGCATATGAGAGGGAAGATGGAATGAAATAATTTTTAGGATATTGTTTTAGACATAAGCCTTGAATTGTGGAAAGGAAAAAAAAACAATAAGAGTATGATTTATTAGCATGATATTTGGTACCAGTGCGAGACTGAAAAGCGCACAACATATAATGTTTTAGCATGAGATAACATGTGTTGACTAATTTTTCCTGCACACAAAAATTAGAATATTAGATTAAGAATAGATCGTGCGAGGAATCAGTTCTAATCCGCGGTAGCAAGGCTATGCGGGTCGTGATCCTCAAGGAGGGACTGCGATGGAAGCGTTAAGCAAGTTTCTCTAAAAATTTATCTTTTTTAGTTATTTTGTTAGTCACGATGGTATTTACAATGGGTGGTTTTTACAGTGAAGTGGAAAAGAAGAATTTAGGAAGATGTGGATCTAAACTAAAGGAAGAAAAGAAAGAAGAAAGATTACCTCTTCAGTCTGCTTACCGTTTGAACCGTTGCGATGATTTACCTTTTCTTAGAAGGCGTACAAGCATGGCATATAGGATCGTCCGCCTTCTTAACTATGGAATAAAAAGCAACTAGGGAATAAAAAGCAACTATGAAGACCTGTTCATCGCCATAGGCCATCAAGGTTCCTTCTTCGGCTAGGTATTCTCGAAGCAGTTGGATCTCATGGTGGGCAAGACATTAGAGAAAGAAACAATGTCATAAACCAAAAATAGAAAAACAATGATAGACAAAGATAGAGACACAATAAAACATAAAAATAACAAAACAAGCTTTGATTTGATTTAAACAATGGAGGAAAATTTACAACTTACACCGGCTGTCACCATCGGTACAAGAGGATCCCTTCCTCCATGAATGCAACATCTCCTCTCAGCTTTCACAAAAAGAAAATAAAAATTTACAATGTAATCTAACCTAAAACCTAAAACCCTAGCTTTTGGCCCTTTGCTGGACGCTGGACGCTCTGTACGTTGCACTGCAGGTGATATTTATAGGTGCAGAAGGCTACAGAGTCCCGGATAAACATCACCACGAAATCTGGGATTCTAACTCATCTGAATTGCCGCGCCTTGCCGAGCATCCGCGGCACTTTTGTGGCTTCTGGCCGCGCGCTTTGGCGCGTGGCCTCTCCTGGTCCGTCCCTGTGGGCTTCTGCTTCTGGAATTTGATCCTGGCCTTTTAATCTGGATTTTCGAGATAACTTGGTAATCAAGTTACTCTTAATCCAGATTTCTTCAAATTTTCTTCCCACGAATTTTCTTCTTATCTTGGCCTTTTATCCTCATCCTGCATGTGTTTAGGGTTAGATAGAAGTCTATCCTTCCCTAATCTCTGATATTTGCAACTTTTAGCCCTTGTATTTGCATTTTGACTCTTTGTATTTGCGCTTTTTCACCTGGGCTTCAAACATGGGCTTGGATCTTGGGCTTTTGGGCTCTTTAAGCTTTATTTCTTATAAAAATAAGAACTCGAGGCCTGCACACAATAAATCACAAAATATTAATAAATGTGCAGAATTAATGAATAAATATGAAAATGTGATGGTAAATATGATGATAAAAATGCACTTTTGACTACCAATCACACCCCCACACTTATCTTTTTGCTCGTCCTCGAGTAAAAACAAAGAAAAAGAAAAAGAAATGAAAAGTTAATCTAACCTAACTCACTTTCGTAGGAATCACGGTTGCACTTAGCACGTGCAACAAGCCGTTAAACCCCTAAGTTACCCTAGAGGACGAGTGTTGTCTCGTGAGGGTTTTCAGCGGATTACACCCACAAAATCCATAAAAAGGAAAATATTTGAATTATATTTGAAGAGACTAAGTAGTCTATAAGTTTTAGGATTATCATTTTTATTCATTCTTCAAACCTGGTCTTTATAAAGTCAATTGTTATTCATTTTAGGTAAGGATTAAAATTGAATTTCTAATATAGTCTTTTTCGTTACAAAAGTCATACGCACCCTTGTGAATCTAGGAATTCCTTAACTTGGATTCTCATGCCTCATTATTATTTTTATAACATCATCTAATTTTCTTTCGTGTAAGTATCAAGGCTTCTTGAGGCCCTCATACCTAACTAATTGACTATTAGATGTGTTAATATATATATATATTTTTTTGGCATGTATAACTCATCTAATTTTCTTTCGTATAAGTATCAAGGCTTCTTGAGGCCCTCATACCTAACTAATTGATTATTAGATATGTTAATACATATATTATTTTTTTGGCATGTATAACTCATCTAATTTTCTTTCGTATAAGTATCAAGGCTTCTTGAGGCCCTCATACCTAACTAATTGATTATTAGATATGTTAATACATATATTATTTTTCTTAGTCTTCTTAGGCTTTCTAATCCACCCATGTAACGAACTTAAAGTCGATGACTCCCAAACCGGTTGGCTTTAGGGCACCAGGTGAGAAAACACCCCACGGACTCAAATTCGAGTGAACTAGGCCCCAAAACTAAGGACTTTATTTATTTACTCACCTTTAGGCATGAATACTTATGCTTCTTGAGGCACATGTATCAGCTTAATTGGTGATTTTTTTTCTTTTTTTTTTATGAGGCACAAGGTCTTTATCTTAGAATCCTAGATATGCATTTGGTATGCATATTTCATTAAGGTAAAAATCAAGACTAATTATTTATTTAATTTCTCTCCTATACCTAAAAATTTAAACAATTTATTTATTTTGACCAAGTTTTTAGAAATCCTAATCGTGATTTTCCTAATCCTTAAAACTAACTTAGATTTCTTTCAAAAAATAAGTCAAAATACTTCCTTTTTATAACAATTTTTTTTTTAAATTTTTTTTTATTAGCAATTTTTTTTTTTTTTTTTAGTTTTTACCTATGTTAGTATGTTAGTAAAGCCCACCCCCACACTTATCTCATGCATTGTCCTCAATGTATGAATGAATGCATATATGCATGAAACAGAACAAGGGAAGGCGGAAGTTACCTTAGGGTGGTGGTTCCGGAGGTGGTCTAATTGGTCCACGAAATGCGGCCCAATCAAGATAACAAATAATTTGGTGGAACCCACCAGAAATTTTCCTTACATAACCCACTAAAATATATATATAATCATTTTTTAGAATTTCCACCCCATCAAATTTCCAAATTTCATAATAAATTTCAGAGTTAATTGTCTCAACCTCCTTGTCCCAAAATGGAGTATGAAAGGATGGAATTATTGACTTGGACATTATAGGTGCGGGAACGAATACCGACTCAGGGAAGATGCTCAAATCAAGTAAGGGCTCAGGAGTCGGGCTAGGTTCAAGAATTGGGTCCAAGTCAAGAAATTGAAACTCAAGTCCACAATCTTCTTCCCACAATGGAATGTGACCTAATATGGATGATATCTCTTTACTTCCAATATTAAGGAATTCTAGCTCATCGCCATACAATTCTTCAAAACTAAGGTCAACATCGTCCGTCAGAATTGTACAATCAATTTCAGAAGTAAAGAGATTGTGAGAATCTAGGTCAAGTTCAATATGATCATCTAAAATGGGTGATTCAATTTCATAATGAATTGGAATAGGATCCAATGTTGACTCGGGAAAAGTGAAATCAGGTGGAGACACTGGAGTCATTATTGGATCAGAAATAAAATTGAATCATCAAGAGGAAGATCATGATCATATTTAAGCTCAAGTTCTAATTCAGGAAAGGAAAAACTTGCCAAGTTATCAAAAATTGGAGTTTCGGCAAGTTCACATGATGGTACTGAATTAGAATCTTGTTGTCCAAAGCAACTTGATTCGTCGGCTCTAAGAGAGTGGTCAATGAAAGCAGAAATGGCCGAACTGTGAGAACGTAAGGATTGAACCATCAAATCTATGTCATGATCACGGGCTAATTTAGCCTCAGTCATGGCAGCTAGCATCCCTTCATAGTCGATAGGTGCTTCTTGTTGAAAATAGGAAGGGTAATCTTGATAAAGTTGTGAGTCGGTGGACTCACGTATCATCATGTCTAAAATGATGGTGAATTTTGCTTGGACTTATTTATACTCATCATTTCCAAGATAGATGGATTTCTATTCTGAATGGGTGGATCTGAGTATGAATCTTGGGAAGAATGTGGACTAGATGGATATGGAGGACAATTTGGTTGAGAATTAGACTCGGGGGACTCGAAACCCCATGAACTCTGTGACGAGTTGAAATTATTATGGAAATTATAGTCATAAGATGGGGGTGTGGGTTATATTCATTCGGATAAGACCATTCCGGCACACTAGATTGGTCAAAGTTAGGTATGCCGGGTTGGTAATATCCGAATAATAGTTAGGGGTGTAATATGGATTAAAATTGGAATTATTCTTATATGCCATATCACACCAACACAAACACACAAACAAATAAACAAACAAAAAAAAAAAAAGAAAAATTCTAACCTAAGTTAGGGTAGACCTAGACCTAGACGACTCCTAACTGGTTAGACTGTCCACGGGAGGTAGGGTGTAGACTTTGACCACAAGTTAATCAGCCAGGTCGGGGCAAGAGTGGTGGGAGGTTTTCCGTCAAAGACGTTCCTTAATTAAATAACCACCACACTTCGGGCTTTCGGCCCTCAATCCCCTTCCTAGACACTGATTTGGCAGGAGTCAACTTCCAACACCGTTCCCCCTTAGGATAATCTCCTATTGAGTCCGAGATGTCCCTAGGGCCAACGTCTACTCTTTTTTAGTTAGGCTTGGGTTAGTGAGTGCTTGGGATATGATTTTTGGGCTAAGGAAGGGTGATGAAATCCCCACCTTATCTTATTTATGGGTTATGCCCTTAAGATGAATTAGTGTACGTGTAAAGCTGTAGAAAAGTAATCACTCAAGAAAGCAGTAAACAACCAAGAGTGTTTCCTAATCTATATGCTATGCAAACGTACCTTGTCGCCAGCACTCTTCAACAGTAAATTAAAGTAATTGAAAAGACACGTGCCTAATATGCAAACGTCTAATCAATTTTTATCTTTAACAACAATCTTTTTACTGTTGAATTAATTAGCAGTTTACAGGTGTGTCACAGAACAAGATAAACAGAGAATTAAACATTATTTAAACTTTGCAGCATCCTGAAGAAATTGCAGTTAGTAGTCCTTTACTGTTGCCGCGTTTCCGCGGCTTTGGCCGCGGATCCGCGGCAAAACAGTGGGCTCCTGTGCTCTGCCTTCGAGGGCAGAGGCACAGGGCAGCTATATGTCCACTGCAGCTGCTGTTTTCTGTTTCCTGTTCTCCAAACCTGCAAACAGAAAAGAATAAAGAATTAGTTAAAAATTAAATTTTTTGTTTTAGAGATAACTTACCGTCCCTCCCCGGCAACGGCGCCAATTTGTTGACTAATTTTTCCTGCACACAAAAATTAGAATATTAGATTAAGAATAGATCGTGCGAGGAATCAGTTCTAATCCGCGGTAGCAAGGCTATGCGGGTCGTGATCCTCAAGGAGGGACTGCGATGGAAGCGTTAAGCAAGTTTCTCTAAAAATTTATCTTTTTTAGTTATTTGTTGGTCACGATGGTATTTACAATGGGTGGTTTTTACAGTGAAGTGGAAAAGAAGAATTTAGGAGATGTGGATCTAAACTAAAGGAAGAAAAGAAAGAAAGATTACCTCTTCAGTCTGCTTACCGTTTGAACCATTGCGATGATTTACCTTTTCTTAGAAGGCGTACAAGCATGGCATATAGGATCGTCCGCCTTCTTAACTATGGAATAAAAAGCAACTAGGGAATAAAAAGCAACTATGAAGACCTGTTCATCGCCATAGGCCATCAAGGTTCCTTCTTCGGCTAGGTATTCTCGAAGCAGTTGGATCTCATGGTGGGCAAGACATTAGAGAAAGAAACAATGTCATAAACCAAAAATAGAAAAACAATGATAGACAAAGATAGAGACACAATAAAACATAAAAATAACAAAACAAGCTTTGATTTGATTTAAACAATGGAGGAAAATTTACAACTTACACGGCTGTCACCATCGGTACAAGAGGATCCCTTCCTCCATGAATGCAACATCTCCTCTCAGCTTTCACAAAAAGAAAATAAAAATTTACAATGGAATCTAACCTAAAACCTAAAAACCCTAGCTTTTGGCCCTTTGCTGGACGCTGGACGCTCTGTACGTTGCACTGCAAGTGATATTTATAGGTGCAGAAGGCTACAGAGTCCCGGATAAACATCACCACGAAATCTGGGATTCTAACTCATCTGAATTGCCGCGCCTTGCCGAGCATCCGCGGCACTTTTGTGGCTTCTGGCCGCGCGCTTTGGCGCGTGGCCTCTCCTGGTCTGTCCCTGTGGGCTTCTGCTTCTGAAATTTTGATCCTGGCCTTTTAATTTGGATTTTCGAGATAACTTGGTAATCAAGTTACTCTTAATCCAGATTTCTTCAAATTTTCTTCCACGAATTTTCTTCTTATCTTGGCCTTTTATCCTCATCCTGCATGTGTTTAGGGTTAGATAGAAGTCTATCCTTCCCTAATCTCTGATATTTGCAACTTTTAGCCCTTGTATTTGCATTTTGACTCTTTGTATTTGCGCTTTTTCACCTGGGCTTCAAACATGGGCTTGGATCTTGGGCTTTTGGGCTCTTTAAGCTTTATTTCTTATAAAAATAAGAACTCGAGGCCTGCACACAATAAATCACAAAATATTAATAAATGTGCAGAATTAAATGAATAAATATGAAAATGTGATGGTAAATATGATGATAAAAATGCACTTTTGACTACCAATCAACATGTTAACATTAATATCAATTACAATATGGTGCATACAATTTCCTCTCATTATTACGTAGATGTTTAGGTTCAGGTTTGTGTCAGGACTATAATGAAGAAACTATTCATTTTGCAACCACAACTTGTATAAGAACAAAGTTCTCAAATCTTAGATCATCTTTTCATGTGTGCATGCCTGTGCACGCGTGCTGATCAAGGACGTTAAAGAGAATTAATGGCCGAAAGAGTCAGACCGTCTCTAACTATAGAGATATTTGTTTTGATTGTTTATTTATGGAATATTGTTGATTCCCTATTTCTCTTCTTCATCCAGAATTGGCTTTGTTACTTGGAGAAAATCATACTTCTTATTGAATATGTATATCATTCTTTGATTTTTTTTGACTCTCCTCGTTAAGCTGTTGAGCTTTCCCCCTTCCAGATTAATGTTTTTCTTTCAGGTCGCACAAACATGGATTAGAGTGGCAAGAAATAATATTGTAGAGATGCATGATTTACGTTGTAGATTTCAATCCATTTGTGAACCTTTATATGAATCAATACTTGTAAATATTAATTCTAATTTTCATAGATATCCTGTATATATGTGAGAATAACACCTTATTAGTTGTAGTTAGTTGGGTACTATTGGCCCAAAAGCCTTTCACCTTAGTTTTGATGATGACTAACTTATGAAGTTATAATTCTAATAGTCTTGTGTTTAATAAGTTTCAGATATAAGTCAAGAACATTATTGGTGTTTAGCTTCTATAATAGACGTGAAGTCCAATTTCGAAGCTATCACATGTTGATTCAAGAGCTCGCGCGTCAAGATCACATCAAGTACTCAAGAGGAGACTAGCTCTTTGGATCGTGTTTGGATCGAGCCGACTTCGAGAAGAAGATCGACAAGAAGACTTGTATCTAGGTTTGTTTAGTTTAGATCTTGTGTAAAGATGAAGTTTTGAATTGCTCAAGTATACATACACATACAAGTTAAATAGTTTTGATTCGGTCTAACTGCTTTGTTTTTGAGTTTATTGAGTTTCAATAATATATCTTTCAGTTTCATGAATAGATAAAATCAAAACAAGTTTACATGGTTTATATGTTTATTGGATTTTATCCTTATACATTGATATTCTTATATGATTACAAAAACTTATTTTGTTGTATCTACTCATGTATTTAAGTTTTATTTTTATTAAAACTTATTTTGGTATTTATTATCAATAACAAGTATATAACATTTACTATGTGTATTGGATTCTATCTATACACACTATACTTCAAATGAGTTTCAATATCTTATTTTTGTATTTATACAATTTCTAGAAAAATTGGATTTACATTTCAAAGTTTAGATTTTGGAAAAAACAGTTTTGGTTTAAAATTTAATTTCATTACCTCAAAAATAGTTTACATGTCTGTAATATGTGTTGGTTTTTGATCACACATATTTGTACTTCAATTTATTTACATGAACTTATTTTTATGGAACTTATTGGGATTAAATAGAATTTATGTGGATTCAACAAGTCAACATTTAAACCCTTAATTCTTGTTTTTAGGCTGCTTTTGGCCTACCGACCGGTCGATCGACACATGACTTGGTCGACCGACGTGCACAAGCCATAACCCTTGGCTTGGTTGACCGAGCGGTGGAGCGACTAGCTCACCCAACTCTCGGTTGGGTGACGGTTGACTGACAGAAAAATTCTTCTCCGTGCCTTTGGGGTAGTTGACCGATAACCCCAATGGTCGAAAAATCGACCGTTAACCGGTCGGTCGGTCGGTCGACTGATAGGCCAATTTGGCCTGGGTTCTGCCTCCAACGGCTATATTTCTGAACGTTTATATAAATGGGTTCTTGGGGCCAGTTTTCAATAAGATTTTCAAGAGCAATTTTACCCATCTTCTACAGTGTTTTTGCAACAAGTTTTTAAAGAAATTTTTGAGCTACAAAATTTTTATTTGTATTTGTTTCAAAGTTTTTGAAAATCAAAGGAAAATAAGTTCTGAGAATTTAGTTTCTTGTTCTTCACTTCTATATCAATTCAAGAGTTTTCCTAAGAGTTTTTTCTTCGTGTTTTTTTTCCAAACACTTTGTTTTACTCATATACTTGAGCTTTTCATTGCAAATCTATCCTCTAGGATCTTGTTTGTGATCTTTTAAGATCACCAAGTGGTTGTTTGTGATCTTTGTGATCACCAAGTTGTAATTTCTCTTTGCTTTGTGCCTCCCTCTTGTGTAGAGGTGTGAGAGTTGGAGTTGTGTACTCTTTATTTTGTAGATTGTAATTCCTCGATGGAGATTCCTTTGTGAAAGATTCTTAGTAGATAGTTGAAATTCTTCTACGTGAAGGCGGGACGTAGAGCGGTGGCTCGAACCTCGAAACATATCCTTGTGTTTGTGTTTGGATCTTTCTCTCTTAACTCTCTCTATCTCTCTCTTTATATCTTGCATTATCATTATTGTTTATATCCATGCATGCTTGATATTGTTTGTGTGCTCACACTTGTGTTCAACGAAGAGAGCTATTGAAGCAACTCAACTCGTAATTTAGAGGAATCGTGAGGAGAAGTTCCAGAGCCCTTCATGGGAAATTCAGACTCACTCTTGATTACACGTAGTGAGTATTTAGCATTTAATTTTAATTCCGCATTATTTGTCTTAGATTAGCACTATACCTATTCACCCCCCTCTAGGAGTACGATCCTCTTATGCTAATCTAGTTATTTTCTTTGCACACATTAGTTTATACTCATGGATTATCTTGCTCCACCTATTGTTTGATGCTTCTAACATAGATATGTGAAATTTAAAATGAGTTCATATTTAAAAGCCCTAGGATTGCATGTTTATCTTGTCACTACCAAGAATCTTATGTTGGTAATTACGAGTATTTAGAGGCTAATACACAAGCCATATATGCACTAAAGCACAGACTTATTAAAAAAACAAATTTTTAATTTCACATTGTGATTCCGCTTTTGCAGTATAGAACACATTGACTTCTCTCAAGAAACAAGCTTCAAACAATTTGAAGAGAGAACCTATTGGAGATGAGTCTGAGGAAACGTGCTACATGATCCAAGGAATGATTCCCTTGAGGTAACTTCGGACACTCATCTGGATGATTGTTTAGCTCTTCTAATGATCATAATAGTAGCATAGATGCCCATGTTTTGAATGAAGAGCTTTTTATATTTTGTGAAAATTTGCTTTCAAAATACAAACTTTTGAAAAGCAAAATTTTTGATTTAAAAGAAGAAAATAAAATGTTATCTTCAAACTAGATTTGATTTTGAAAGAGAAATTTGAGATTTCAAGTGAAAGAGATTCTTTGAAAACCCAACTTAATCTTATTTTGAATGAAAATGAGTTTTTAAACAATAAAAATAATTTTGATGTTATTGTGAAGAAAAATGATTTTTTGTCTTCAAAACTTGATTTTGTATTAAAAGAGAATGATTCTTTGAAAAATAAAATTTCTTTGATTTCAAAAGAATTGAATTTGGTTTTAAAGGAAAATTTTTTCTAAAAAATGATTTTGATTCTCATGCTTGTCATGCTTCTATTGTTTTATCTTCTTGTGAAAAGAATTTTATTTCTCATGTTTGCACTACTATTTCTTCTTCTATTGATAATGATATTTGTATGTTGAAAAAGAGTGTAAATTATTTAGGCTTCACTTTGAGCTTCTATGCCATGAACCACAAGAGATTGGAATCTATGTTTTAAAAGAAACGTACTTCACGTATGCATGCACACCATTCACAACATAACATGCTCATCATTGATTGAGATTTTAAGAATAAAAAGAATTAAAGTTCAGATTTCTTAGTCTCAATGCGAATCCGCTGTAGCAAGGGCTCAAGCGGGTCGTGATCCTCAGGGAAGGATGCGATGCAAGCTTTTCGACCCGATTCCTCTTTAACTTCAAAATAAGAGAAGAAGTGATTAGATTTGAGATATATGATATGAAAGATGTGGCTTTGCTGATCTTCTACCACAACCCTATTGCAAGTTAAGGGGCTTGATCATCATCTTAAGATGTACATGATTCACCCTAGGTTATTACAAATAATTCAAGTAAGAAAAATTCAATACAAGATTCTAACTAAGTTACATTATTTAAAAGCCAAGCTATGGTTCATCCTAACATCTACGTACAGCTTAATAGAAGATGAATCTCAAATTTATGCTGTCCTAGTTCTTAAGTTTGAAGTCATGAAAAGTCTTTTTAATATGCAACCTAGATTAGGAATTCTAGGTATTTGTTTAATCATCTAGAAAAGTTGCCTTTAAACCTAGGGTTTCTAGAGATGTTCGTTAATCAGATCAAGGCTTAACTGCTCTAGGGTTGCTTTAAGAATCTCAGCAAACCACTAGAGAGGATTAGTTCATCATCATTATTTTTTTCTTCTTTTTCAATTTATTTATTTTTTTATTATTATTTAATGAGAAAGATTGCAAAGAAACAAAGAAAAAGAAAACCAGAAGAGATCACAGAATAAAAAACCAGAGAGATCACAAAATAAAATTAAAGAGCAGAAAATTAAATGGGAAAAAGGTAACCTTTATTCGATGAACGTCTCCCAAATATAAGCTCCTTCCTCTCCATAACGTACATGAAACGAAAGTTACAATCTTGCAGAAATTTAAAGAAAATAGCTAAAAGAAAACCCTAAACGTCTCTGCATGCCCTCTCTACTGCGCCTGCAGGGATATTTATAGGTGCAGAAGGCGGTGGAGTCACGGATAAGATCGCGCCAAAAAGTTGTTGCCCTGTCTCATCTATACTGCCGCAGAATTGCGGCTTTTGCCGCGTTTCTGCGGCAGTTTGGTGACGTCTGGCCACGCGCTTTGGCGCGTGGCCTCTCCTGGTCCGTCTATGTGGGCGTTTGCTTCTGGAAGTGTGATCCTGGCTCTTCATCTTGGGATTTCGAGATAACTTAGAAATCAAGTTACCTTGATCTCAAATATCCCAAATCTTCTATCCACGAATTTCCTTCTTATCTTGGGCTTTTATCCTCATCCTGCAAGTGTTTAGGGTTGGATAGAAGTCTATCCTTCCCTTATCTCTGATATTTGCAACTTTTAGCCCTTGTATTTGCATTTTGACTTCTTGTAATTGCGCTTTTACACCTGGGCTTCAAACATGGGCTTGGATCTGGGCTTTTGGGCTCTTTAAGCTTTATTTATTATTAAAATAATAATTCGAGGCCTGCACACATTAAATAACAAAATATTAATAAATGTGCATTATAATATGAATAAATGTGCAAATGTGATGGTAAATATGATGACAATTATGCATTTTTCACTACCTATCACACCCCCACACTTATCTTTTTGCTCGTCCTCGAGTAAAAATCAAAAAGAAAAAGAAAATCTAATCTAACTAACTCACTTTCGTAGGAATCATGGTTGCACTTAGCGTGTGCAACAAGCCGTTAAACCCCTAGGTTACCTTAGAGGACGAGTGTTGTCTCGTGAGGGTTTTCAGCGGATTACACCCACAAAATCCATAAAAAGGAAAATATTTGGCTTATATTGGAAGAGACTAAGTAGTCTATAAGTTTTAGGATTATCATTTTTATTCATTCTTAGACTTAGTCTTAATAAAGTGAATTGTTATTTATTTTAGGTAAGGATCAAAATTGAATGTTTGTATAGTCTTTTTCGTTACCAAAAATCATATGCATCCTTATGAATTTTACTAGGAATTCCTTAACTTGGACTCTCATGCCTCTTTATTATTTTTATAACATCATCTAATTTTTTTTTTTCGTGTAAGTATCAAGGCTTCTTGAGGCCCTCATACCTAACTAATTGACTATTAGATGTGTTAATATTTTTTTTTTTGGCATGTATAACTCATCTAATTTTCTTTCGTATAAGTATCAAGGCTTCTTGAGGCCCTCATACCTAACTAATTGACTAATAGATGTGTTAATACATGTATAATATTTCTCAGTTTTCTTAGGCTTTCTAATCCACCCATGTAGCGAACTTAAAGTCGGTGGCTCCCAAACCGATTGGCTTTAGGGCACCAGGTGAGAAAACACCCCGCGGACTCAAATTCGAATGAGCTAGGCCACAAAACTAAGGACTTTATTTTTATTTAGAACTCACCTTTAGGCGTGAATACTTATGCTTCATGAGGCACATGTATCCAGCTTAATTAGTGATTGAATTTTTTTTTTTTTATATGTATATGAGGCACAAGGTCTTTATCTTAGAATCCTAGATATGTACTAGGAATGCACATTTCATTAAGGTAAAAATTAAGACTAACTAATTATTCAATTTCTCCTCCTATACCTAAAAATTCAACAATTTATTTATTTTGACCAAGTTTTTAGAAATTCTAATCATGATTTTCCTAATCCTTAAAACTAACTTAGGTTTCTTTCAAAAAATAAGTCAAAATACTGTCCTTTTTATAAATTTTTTTTTAATTTTTTTAATTTTAATTTTTTTTTTAGAAATGTTAGAACAAATAAAGAGAAAAATATTTTTTTTATTAATTAATCTTTTCTATGTTAGTAAACCCTCCCCCACACTTATCTCATGCATTGTCCTCAATGTATGAAATGCATGAATGCATGAAGAAAAATGTAAAGAGAGGCAAAGAATAATAGTATACCATAATATGTACAACACATGTATCACTCTCACCTAGAGCTGCTTAGGATTCATCCCTCTAGCTCGTTTCCCATCATTCCAATGGGTTCTCTTTATAAGGCACAATGGGGAGACCAACATTTTTGTTTTAACTTTCTCTCCCCCCAGTTTCATCTTCTTTAGGCTCTTCCTCATCATATGTCCACCTCCATTATTCAAAAATTCATCACACCTTTCAGTTGGAACTTCCTTGCCGAGAAATTCTAGCTCAGTTCCGTACATCTCCTCAAAACTTAAATCAACACTTTTTCCTGGAAGTGAATAATTAACCAACATCTCCTTAATCGGTGTATCTAAACACAGGAGTTCTTCTTCAAAGAGACTTTCGAAAGTTAAGTCAATCGGAGTTTCTTGAACTATATTCTCATGCGATATTTCAGTGCTTGGCTCTTTGAAGATACTTAGATCAAATCTTTGTTTTTTAAAGGGAACTTTAAAATTATAATCCTCAACATGTGTCATCTTATCACTAAAATCGCACTTATCCTCAAATAACTTGTCAAGAAATAGAGACTCATTTTCACTTTCTTTTTCACAAATGTTCTCGATGAAGTTCACCTCAAATGTTTGGTCTTTTATCTTACGAGATTGGTTTTCCAGGTTGAAGACATTGACCTCTTTAGTCATGTTTCCAAAGGTCAACCTCATGGATCCATTCCTACAATTTATGATCGCATTTGCAGTTGCAAGGAACAGACGCCCTAGGATAACGGGAGTTTGAGACCGAAGAGTGGATACAGGTTCGGTCTCCAGAACAACAAAATCTACTGGGTAGATAAACTCTCCAACTCGGATGAGCACATCGGTAATTTCTCCTTTGGGAATTTTTATCGATCGGTCAGCTAATTGGATTGTAACCTTAGTCGGACTAAGTTCGCCAACCCAAGTTGTTGGTAGACTGAGAAGGGGAGTAAGTTGATACTTGCTCCCAAATCAAGAAGTGCATGCTTAATTGCAGTTTGACCTATTGTGCAAGAGATGGTGGGGCAACCAGGGTCCTTATACTTGACAGGGATCTGGTTGGACAATAGCTCACTAATGTTAGTGGCTAGAAAAACCTTCTTGGGCACATTAGTCTTTCTCTTCTTTGTGCACATGTCCTTAATAAACTTGGCATACTTAGGGACTTGTTGAATTGCATCAAGAAGAGGTATATTGATCTTGACTTGATTAAAAATCTCGCGTACCTTATCCATTTGTGCACATTGCTTATCTTTAAGCCTATTTGGGTAGGGTGCGATGGGCTTGTGCATATCTTCGGCTGACTTGTCTTTTTTCGTGTTGTTGGCATCAAGTTGAGATGGAGTGGGATCAGGCAAGCTGAATGCTTGTTTAGAACTTGATGGTGTTGATACTTGGTTATCAACTTGTTTTCCCGACCGCAATGTATGAATCGCATTGCACTGACTCATATGATTCTCTTCAGCCAAGTGAGCTTGACTAGAGTTCCTAGGGTTTGGGAATGGTTGACTAGGTAGAGTACCCTTTTGCCTTTCTTGCTGATTCATTTGCATCTCTATCCTAGTCAAGACTTGAGCCAGTGTGTCATTGCTTTTAACGAGAGTGTCCACCTTTCTTTCCATATTGGAGAGCCTTGTTTCCATTTGTGAATATTGGAAAGAGGGTGGAGGATTTTGATAGGGCGGATTTTGGAAATTGTTGGAGAATTTGGGCCTAGTTTGATCATTGTTACTTTGGCCCTATGACAAATTGGGATGGTTTCTCCAACTGGGATTATAGGTGGGCGAATATGGATTGTTGGCGGGCGGATTGTTGGTGGGCCTTGTGAAGGCCGCACTCATATGTTCGGGCAAGCTTTGATGCGCGATAAAGACGGGACATTCCTCGAACACATGGTTCATATTTTGACAATAAGTACAGCCCACCGAAGATGTTGGGCTGACTTGGTTCACAGAGACTGGTTCTTTAGTTTCAAGAGCCTCAAGTCTTCGCATAACAGCAGCTAACTTAGCATCGGTTGCTATGTTGGCCTCAATGGAATGGATACCTCCTTTAGAAGAAGTAGGGTCATTAGTCCTAAGTTTTTCTGGAGTAGGTTCCCATTGGATGGTATTTCAGCTAATTGCTCATACAATAACCATCCATCAGTTTCGTCCTTTTTCAGAAATCATCCTTGGCACATGGATTCTAACAATGTCTTAGTTTGATATTCTAATCCATCATATAGAACTTGGCAAAGTCGCCATTTCTCTATCCCATGGTGAGGGCATTGGGCAAGGAGGTCCTTGAAACGTTTGAAATATTTCCAAAAAAGTTCATTGGCTGTTTGCTTAAACTGTAAGATGTTCTTCCTAATCAGTGCAGTCTTATGGACGGGATAAAATTTTTTAAGAATGCCTTAACAAAATTATCCCACGAAGATATTGAACCGGCCTCTAGACTGTAGAGCCATTTCTTTGCTAAATCCTTCAAAGCAAGGGGACAAGCCTAAGTTTGATGTCATCTTTTCCTAACTTAGGAATATTCATCATGAGACATACTTCCTCAAATTCCCTTATGAAGAAGTATGCATCCTCGGAGTCAAGTCCATGAAATTTCGGAAGGGTGTTGATGTATTGTGGCTTAAGCTTAAATGGGTCAACACCTTCATCGTTAAGCTTGATGCAAGAAGGAAGAGAGGTCCTAATAGGATAGAACCTATCTTGGAGTGATATTGGTTGTGCCATGTGTGGGTCGGGCTTTTGCTCGGGTGGTGAACTAGTTCTAGTTAGCCTGGATGTAAGTGGGTCTCTCGACCAAACGGACATGCACAATCAGCAAACAAGTTCACCCAATCAATCAATAAAAAAAAGAAAAACAATCAAAAATCCTAATCTAGGGTAAGCCTTGACCTAGACGACTCCTAACTTTAGACTGTCCTTAGGAGGTCTATTGTCGACGTTAACCACAAGCTAATCGGCCAGGTAGGTGGCAAGACCGGTGGGAGGTTTTCCGTCAGAGACGTTCCTTAATTAAATAACCACCGTTCTTCGGGCTTTCGGCCCTCAATCCCTTGCCTAGACACCGATTTGACAAGAGTTAATTTCGAACAATTTTTCTTCTTCGGTCAATCTCCTATTGAGTCCGAGTTAACCTAGGGCCAACGTCTAGTCAAATTTTACTTAAGGTTAGGGTTGTGAGTGTGACGGATATGATTTATGGGCCAAGGAAGGGTGATGAAATCCCCACCTTATCTTGTTTATGGGTTATGCCCTTAAGATGTTTTAGTGTACGTGTATAGCTGTAGAAAAGTAATCACTCAAGAAAGCAGTAAACAACCAAGAGTGTTTCCTAATCTATATGCTATGCAAATGTACCTTGTCGCCAGCACTCTTCAACAGAATTAAAAAAATGTAAATAGACACGTGCCTTAAATGCAAGAGTCTAGAAATTTTTTTTTTTATTTTTCAACAAATAGGTTAATGTTATTAATTAGCAGTTGCAGAGTGATCACAGAGAAATATAATCACAGCAGAAATTAGATTTTTGCAATTCAGAGCAACCTGCAGAAAAGCAGGTTAGTAGTTCACTACAATTGCCGCAAAATTGCGGCTTTTGCCGCAAATTTGCGGCAAATTGGTAGGCCCTGGTGCTCTGCCTTCGAGGGCAGAGGCACTGGGTTGCTGTATGTCCTTGCTGCTGCTCTGTTTTCCTGTTCTCTGTATCTGCAAATAGAAAGAATTAAAAAATGATTAGAAAGAGGAAATCGTGCCGTTCCTTCCCCGGCAACGGCGCCAAAAATTTGATTGAGATTTTAAGAATAAAAAGAATTAAAGTTCAGATTTCTTAGTCTCAATGCGAATCCGCTGTAACAAGGGCTCAAGCGGGTCGTGATCCTCAGGGAAGGATGCGATGCAAGCTTTTCGACCCGATTCCTCTTTAACTTCAAAATAAGAGAAGAAGTGATTAGATTTGAGATAAATGATATGAAAGATGTGGCTTTGCTGATCTTCTACCACAACCCTATTGCAAGTTAAGGGGCTTGATCATCATCTTAAGATGTACATGATTCACCCTAGGTTATTACAAATAATTCAAGCAAGAAAAATTCAATACAAGATTCTAACTAAGTTACATTATTTAAAAGCCAAGCTATGGTTCATCCTAACATCTACGTACAGCTTAATAGAAGATGAATCTCAAATTTATGCTGTCCTAGTTCTTAAGTTTGAAGTCATGAAAAGTCTTTTTAATATGCAACCTAGATTAGGAATTCTAGGTATTTGTTTAATCTTCTAAAAAAGTTGCCTTTAAACCTAGGGTTTCTAGAGATGTTCGTTAATCAGATCAAGGCTTAACTGCTCTAGGGTTGCTTAAGAATCTCATCAAACCACTAGAGAGGATTAGTTCATCATCATTATTTTTTTCTTCTTTTTCAATTTATTTATTTTTTTATTATTATTTAATGAGAAAGATTGCAAAGAAACAAAGAAAAAGAAAACCAGAAGAGATCACACAATAAAAAACCAGAGAGATCACAAAATAAAATTAAAGAGCAGAAAATTAAATGGGAAAAAGGTAACCTTTATTCGATGAACGTCTCCCAAATACAAGCTCCTTCCTCTCCACAACGTACATGAAACGAAAGTTACAATCTTGCAGAAATTTAAAGAAAATAGCTAAAAGAAAACCCTAAACGTCTCTGCATGCCCCCTCTGCTGCGCCTGCAGGGATATTTATAGGTGCAGAAGGCGGTGGAGTCACGGATAAGATCGCGCCAAAAAGTTGTTGCCCTGTCTCATCTATACTGCCTCAGAATTGCGGCTTTTGCCGCGTTTCTGCGGCAGTTTGGTGACGTCTGGCCACGCGCTTTGGCGCGTGGCCTCTCCTGGTCCGTCTATGTGGGCGTTTGCTTCTGGAAGTGTGATCCTGGCTCTTCATCTTGGGATTTCGAGATAACTTAGAAATCAAGTTACCTTGATCTCAAATATCCCAAATCTTTTATCCACGAATTTCCTTCTTATCTTGGGCTTTTATCCTCATCCTGCAAGTGTTTAGGGTTGGATAGAAGTCTATCCTTCCCTTATCTCTGATATTTGCAACTTTTAGCCCTTGTATTTACATTTTGACTTCTTGTAATTGCGCTTTTACACCTGGGCTTCAAACATGGGCTTGGATCTGGGCTGTTGGGCTCTTTAAGCTTTATTTATTATTAAAATAATAATTCGAGGCCTGCACACATTAAATAACAAAATATTAATAAATGTGCATTATAATATGAATAAATGTGCAAATGTGATGGTAAATATGATGACAATTATGCATTTTTCACTACCTATCAATCATGCTCACACACATGATTCAATGTATGCTAGTGTGTACACTTGTACACATTGTGGTCGTAAGGGCCACCTTGCAATATTTTGTTATGATAGGTTAATTTTTTCGAATTTGCAAGTAAGAATGTTTGGGTTCAGAGAGATACTAACCCCCATGGACCTAAGAAAATTTAGGTACCAAAATCTATTCCTATTTCATTTGATATATGTATGGCTCTCATAAAATGTGAGATTTTGGTGCCTTGATGGTGGATGCGTTTGAGCTAAATGGACATAACATTGGATGCAGCGCTATCAAGGATGTTTTGGTGGGAGGACCATCATGCTTTAGAGACATAGAGACTAGTTCGTCGGTTTGGTAACTATCTCTATTCTTCATGTTATATTTATTTTTATATGCTTTCATTGATTGATGATTTTTAGCATATTATGATTTTCATACTCATTAGGATTAATGCAATGATTACTAGACTTGTGATATACATATATAGTATCTGAGATACACTCATGTTTATATGAATTCAAATTTTTGTGTTCTCAATTATTGTTTAACTATTGTGTATACCTAGTGTTAATAGCACTTGCATTTAGATTAATGATCATATTGTTTCATACTTCATGTTTTTGTTGTTTTTATACATCATGTTTTGATTACATGTTTTGATGTAACTTTTATTAAACTTGTGCTTATATCTATAATTTGTGAGCTACACTTGATTCTTATATTTGGGTGCTTTATTGCTCTTTTGTTCTCATTACATGTACTTATATAACCTAGTTTTGATGACTCTTACATTTATATTTGTATTCTTATATGTGTTTTATATCACCCTTATTCATGTTTTCTTGAAAATGCGTTTAGCATCGTGTATATGTAAATTTTTTTTAAAACTATGTAATATACATGTTCTATCCTTGAGTCACTAGCTTTATATGTTAAGTACTCCTTTGTAGACTCATTGTATGTTCGGATAAAAATGTATGCTTTAGTTTTGATAAAACATACATATGCCTTGAAGTTTGTTTAGTTTTGATGAAAGTTTTATTTTTGATGAATTGAGCTTCATTGTCATATCACCATGCATTTATTAACTGCATGATTGGTATCACTCTATATTTTGTGTGTAATCATGATTTTGGATTCATGAGAATCTATATGCTTTATAAATTTTTGAGTGCTGGTTCTCGTGTAGTTTTCATATATCATAGAATATATATTTGTTTTATTCCTTACTTGAAGAATTTCGTACTAGTTTTCAAAATTACCTTAAAACTAGTTTCTTACTCTTCAATTGATAAAGTTTTTAACCCATACTAAATTATTTTCAAAATATTACTTTTGAAAACTTTTGCCTTATAAGGGAGGTTGGTTGGGCGACCATGCCTTGTGTGCCTTAATGGGTATATCTTTTTTAAAAATGTGTATGATAGGGTGGATGTTATAAGTTATACATAATTTCAATGATATTTTATTTTTATATACTCATATTTTCGTATATATGTATGTATCATATCTCAATTGGTATCATATTTCAATTGTTCTGATCATACATACATATATATGTATTCTTGTGCTAAATTAACAAGAATTATACATACACGTTTTATAGTGAAATCACCTAGAGGGGGGGGGGGTGAATAGGTGATAATGCTAATCAATGCACAATTAAAAATTTATGATGAAACAATCAACCCAAAACAAGACTAGAAGCTGAATACCCCGTGAAAGGCTCTGAACTCCTTCCTCGTGATTCCTTTTGATAAGAGTTAGAGGTGCGCAATGCAATCTTGTTGTATGAGTATTTGATTGACAATATGAATATGCAACAAGTGAATAAAGCAATGAGTATATATAGAGCAAGTAATTGTAGCAAGTAATTAAAGCAAATAATTGAAGCAAGAATATAATGCAAGAGATAAGAGCAAGTAAACCAAACGCAAACACCGAGAATTTTTTCGAGGTTCGAGCACCCAGCTCTACGTCCCCGCCTTCCCCAGAAGGATTTCTAACCACTATAACTTCACAAAGAGTTACAATCACACCGGAGTACCTAACTCCACAATCTCGAATACAAGTATTTCTTGGTGATCAAAAGACCACAAACTCTCTTTTGCAAAAGCCTCTTTCCCTTACAAGAATCCTGTAGAACAATGGTTAGAATTGAAGCTCAAATATTGTAAGTGGAAAAAGAAAAAGAACTTGAGAGAGTTTAGAAACTAAAACTTCAGGAATGAGAGATTCTTCAGCACAAAAACCAAGGACCAAACTCTTTTGAAAGCCTTTGAAAACTTTGAATATTTTGCCAATGCTTGTTGTGAAAACCTCTACCCTAATGACCCCTTTATATAGGATTGAGGAAGAGTAAATATAGAAAAGTTTTACCTGAATATAAGAGTAAGAAATTGACCCTCTAATACAGCTAACCACGTTTTATTTAAACTTAAACACATTTTGAAAACATGTTAAAAATCAGCCTCCAGAAAATTAGCTATTACTGCCAATCTGGCAGATTGGTCAACTTTGAGCACATTGTTCAGGCTGCAAACATTCGAATTCAGAATATGGTATATAGGAATAATTTGTAGATCTTTAAGTCTTAGTTTTAATACAACTAGAATAAACTCAATATCAGTTTTGATGAGAAAGTTATCAATAAAACACTGACAGGTGTCAAAACAGAAACTGTAAGCTGTTTTCAGAACAAGAACAGAATTCAACCAAATATTTGACATCTTTAAAATTTGAATCTGAAAATGATTATTGAATAAGAAATTTAGATCTGAAAGTTATCTTTGAAATACAATTTAAATCATGTTATTTAATATAAGAATAAAAAGTTATGATAATAACTATAAAAGGGTGTCAAGCAGATCAGTAGAACTAAAACTGGTTCAAATCCAAAACCCGATATATTTACTTGAAATCCAAAACCGATTTAATCAAAAACCAAAAGTATTGAATTTATGTGTGTGTATTTGAGATTCAACCTATCCACTATTCTTTAACAAAACTATAAAACTAAAAACCAAACTAATGAAGTCTCTTGAGCCAAACTGAAGTCTTGAGCCATGCAATGCCATGCTAGAGCCTTCTCTTCTATGATCATTCCTTCTTGTGTCATTTGCCTTATTTGCTCCATGAACCTAGAAAATCTTGCAAAAGCTAAACAATGGCCTTCAAAATAGTACTAACTTGAAACTCATCTTGAACAAACTTATTAGTACCAATATAGCTCTTAAGTGTTTTGTTATCATCAAAACTCTAAATAAGTGGAGAGTGTAACCTCTTGGGCCAACAATCTCCCCCTTTTTGATGATGACAAAACATATAGGCTACATCACAAGATATAAAAGAGAGTGATAAAACTTCCCGTCAAATGATACTCTATTTTATCAAGTATAAAACTTGAAAACATATACATATATGAATATGTACAAAACATGAAACCTACATATATATATATGAGTTAAACATGTACAACACATGAAACCAAATCATGAAACCACTAATACTTCTCCCCCTTTTTGTCATACATCAAAAAGGGTTAGGAAATAACCAATAAACAATATATGCATAAACAAGATATAAACATGCTTATATGCATACATAAACTCAAATATCTCTTCCTCTTTTTCTTTTTTTTAATTCATCAACAAAGGGACTAAGGAAAAAAAACAATCAATTGTCATATCATCAAATCTTAAAGATCAAAACTTAAGTTTTTTTTTTATCAATTTAAAATTTTTGATAAACATATTGATACGAATTGAAAAATATTGATACCAATTAAAGATAAAAACCAAATTTTTAGATAAACACTAAAAACATTTTGCAATAAGGATACCAAATAGAGAATAATACTAATTTAAGATCATTGATACTAATATTGAAAATGTTAGCATATATCAAACCAAAGTATTTTACATCATAAATGGTGGGAGTAATATACCAATTTGAAATGAAAACTGATACAAATTGAAAATACAACCAATACCAATTTTACATAAAACCAATTTAAAAACAAGAATTTTCTCCCCTTTATGAAATACTAAAAGAAACAATGCATAAGCTTGTAATAGATATTAATTAAAAATAATTGACATGATGAAATAAATCAAGTTTTGGTTATGCTAAGCTTGATTTTGCAAAACTAAAATTTGTGATATCATTGAGCACAATTAAACATATATGAGAATACAAAAAGAATGTCAATATTGATACCAATTGAAACGATTCAATGATATCAATTGAAACTACACTAAGATCAAGTGTATAACTCATATTACCTACCACCCATTTCATGCACATGCTTAAAAATGATTTTCAATAATAACATACAAGGCATGGTCGCCCAACTAACCGCCCTTTAAATGGGTAGGGGTTTTCAAAAATAGGTTTGAAAATAGAGTACATTTGAAAAACACTATCATATGAAGAATACGAACTAGTTATATGAAAAGTTTGTAAACTAGTACGAAATCCTTCAGGCAAGGAATAAATCAAAAATATATTTCATGAAGCAGAAGTAAATCACATGATCATCAACACTCAAAAATTCATAAAGCCCATATCATACTTATGAAAATAAAATCATGAGAAAACAATAAGTAAAGTGAGTGTACAAGTGTATGTGAAACACATTATCATGAAACTAGGCAATTAAGCTCAATAATGAATTCCTTAAAACATGAAACACAAGTGAATCATCAAAATGATTTAATCTTCAAGGCATATGTATGTCTTATACAAACTAAAGTATACATACATATTCAAACATGAAAGAGTCCACAAAAGTATATGCATGAAAGCAAGTGGCTCAAGGATGTATATGTATATTTAATAGTTTAGACAAGATGGACATATACATGAAGTTAAAACATAAAAAAAAACATGTACGATATGTGAATACAAGTAAAATGCATGAATCATCAAAACTAGACTATACTAGTACATCTAATGAGTACAAATGAGCATTCAAGCACAAACACGTAATAATCTATTTGTGGCTCATTAGTTGTACAATTATATATCCAAGTTTTAATGAAAACTAACATTCAAACAAGTAATCAAAACATGAAGTATCAAAACAAAACTCATAAACATACATATGATCATTAAGTATATGCACATGCATAGATCTAGGACATACACATTAGTTTAAAACAAAGTGAGAACACAAATATACAAGTCCATATTAAACATGGGTGTCTCAAATAACTAACATGTATATCACTAATCTAACTAACATGGCATAATCATAATAATCAATAAACATGACATGCTATAAATTAAGGACATGAAAAGCATGCAAATATAAAATGGGAGTTAGAGATCGATACCAAAACCGATGAAGGCACCTCTCTAGTTCTTCAAACTAAGGTGGTCCTCCCACCAAACTCCCCTTGAAAGTGATGCATCCAAATTGTTTTCTTTAAGCATGGAACGCATCCACTCCAAGATACCGCCACTTTCACGTGATGCGAGAGCCCACACCTTCATCAAATACCATAGGGGTGGTCTTTGGGACCATAGGGGTTAGTATCACGAATCCACACAAGATTATTTGTTCTATTAATTTGATCATAGCAAAACTTAGCTAAATGGCCATTTTTACCACAATAAGTACATCTATAAACTCTACCATATTTAAATGCATAATGAATGTGTGGCTTACTAGCATGTGACTTGTGAGCATGAGTGGATTTAACATGAGAAGTGTTATGTGAAGTGTTGACATGATGAGCATTTTTAGCATGGTTTGTTTTATCATTCATAACAAGTGATGTGTGCTTCTGAAAACATATCCTCTAATTTCTTAGTATTAAAAGCACAATCTTTTAAACATTTTCAAAATTAACAATTCTAGTTTTTAACAAAGAAAATTCATTTTCATCAACTTTTGGAAATTTTGCTTTACAAGCAACTTTATAAGCTTCAAATTCTCTTTTAGTAGAAATAAGGTTAGAAGAAATTTCATCCTTTTCTTGTGAAACAATAGCAAGTTGATTTTTAAGAAAAACAATTTCCTTTTCCAATTTTGAACATTCTACCTTTTTATCATCATAGCTTTCAGAAAGTTCAACAAAGGCATGTACAAGCATTTCTTTACTTAATTCATTATCTTCATCAAAAGGTTGAGAGGTTACCTTGGGTGTGATTGCCATGAAATACACATTGGCCGTGTCAACTTCATCTTCAGATTCACTTTTCGAGTCCCAAGTAGCTTTGTACACCTTCTTTTCAAACAACTTCTTTTGCTTCAAGGAGGAAGATGTCTTTTTCTTGAAATCTGGACAATCGGTCATCTTTACTAGTGTATGAATGAAGATATGAAAATAGTGATTAGCAATTTATAGGATCTCTCTAAGGATGTGAAGCAAAAAACTAGAGTCCTAACTCTGATACCAATTGAAATCACCTAGAGGGGGGTGAATAGGTGATAATGCTAATCAATGCACAATTAAAAATTTATGATGCAACAATCAACCCAAAACAAGACTAGAAGCCGAATACCCCGTGAAGGGCTCTGAACTCCTTCCTCGTGATTCCTCTTGATAAGAGTTAGAGGTGCGCAATGCAATCTTGTTGTATGAGTATTTGATTGACAATATGAATATGCAACAAGTGAATAAAGCAATGAGTATATATAGAGCAAGTAATTATAGCAAGTAATTAAATCAAATAATTGAAGCAAGAATATAATGCAAGAGATAAGAGTAAGTAAACTAAACGCAAACACCGAGAATTTTTCCGAGGTTCGAGCACCCAGCTCTACGTCCCCGCCTTCCCCAGAAGGATTTCTAACCACTATAACTTCACAAAGAGTTACAATCACACCGGAGTACCCAACTCCACAATCTCGAATACAAGTATTTCTTGGTGATCAAAAGACCACAAACTCTCTTTTGCAAAAGCCTCTTTCCCTTACAAGAATCCTATAGAACAATGGTTAGAATTGAAGCTCAAATATTGTAAGTGGAAAAAGAAAAAGAACTTGAGAGAGTTTAGAAACTAAAACTTCAGGAATGAGAGATTCTTCAGCACAAAAAACCAAGGACCAAACTCTTTTGAAAGCCTTTGAAAACTTTGAATATTTTGCCAATGCTTGTTGTGAAAACCTCTACCCTAATGACCCTTTATATAGGATTGAGGAAGAGTAAACATAGAAAAGTTTTACCTGAATATAAGAGGAAGAAATTGACCCTCTAATACAGCTAACCACGTTTTATTTAAACTTAAACACATTTTGAAAACATGTTAAAAATCAGCCTCCAGAAAATTAGCTATTACTGCCAATCTGGCAGATTGGTCAACTTTGAGCACATTGTTCAGGCTGCAAACGTTCGAATTCAGAATATGGTATATAGGAATAATTTGTAGATCTTTAAGTCTTCGTTTTAATTGAACTGAAATCAACTCAATATCAGTTTTGATGAGAAAGTTATCAATAAAACACTGACAGGTGTCAAAACAGAAACTGTAAGCTGTTTTCAGAATAAGAACAGAATTCAAACAAATATTTGACATCTTTAAAATTTGAATCTGAAAATGATTATTGAATAAGAAATTTAGATCTGAAAGTTATCTTTGAAATTCAATTTAAATCATGTTATTTTAATATAAGAATAAAAAGTTATGATAATAACTATAAAAGGGTGTCAAGCAGATCAGTAGAACTAAAACTGGTTCAAATCCAAAACCCGATATATGTACTTGAAATCCAAAACGATTCAATCAAAAACCAAACGTATTGAATTTATGTGTGTGTATTTGAGCTTCAACCTATCCACTATTCTTTAACAAAACTATAAAACTAAAAACCAAACTAATGAAGTCTCTTGAGCCAAACTGAAGTCTTGAGACATGCAATGCCATGCTAGAGCCTTCTCTTCTATGATCATTCCTTCTTGTGCCATTTGCCTTATTTGCTCCATGAACCTAGAAAATCTTGCAAAAGCTAAACAATGGCCTTCAAAATAGTACTAACTTGAAACTCATCTTGAACAAACTTATTAGTACCAATATAGCTCTTAAGTGTTTTGTTATCATCAAAACTCTAAATAAGTGGAGAGTGTAACCTCTTGGGCCAACATATAGCACAAACAATTTTATACTAAGCTTGATTTACTTCTAAATGTTAATCGATATCTTTTACAAGTTTATGCATTAATTTTGTTGGTATTTCAAAAGAGGGAGAAAAATTCTTGATTTTATATTCAATTGGTATTTCATATATTTTTAATCGGTATCTTACTCCCACTCTTTTTGAGAAAAATATTTTGTTTTAAAAAATAATTTTATTTTCTATTGGTAACAAAATTTATTTTAATTGATTTTCAAAATTTATTTTGACATGTATTGTTTATATGCAAGGAGAGCTCAAATCTCCTCTAGATATAGATTCATGATGAGTGTAGTATATAGAGAAGAGCTTGACATCTTTCTTTATATGATACAAGTATGTGTGGAGGGTTTACATCTCTAACTATACATTGTATATTATGCTTATATGGGTTAGGGTTTAGTCATCCCTTTCTTCATGTAATGCATATATGCAGGGGGAGTTCCTAATAGTCTCTCCTCTTCATGGATTCATATCGCATATATATTTATCTTGTTTTTCTTCACCCCTTGAATGATGATTGACAAAAAAGGGGAGAAAGATTAGTTTATATATGCATGTTTTAGCTTTATGCATATATTGTGTTTTGATATCATGTCTAGAGTTTGTATGCATATCCATTCTATTGGATAGTTTATTGGTATCAAGAACTTATATTGGTTCATTAGTATCAAGAGCTCATATTGCATATTTATTTATATTCATTTGATATCATAATTTCAATTGGTATTGCATTTTGTAATTGTTCAATTGGTATTAAGAGCATTGGTATCAAAAGCTTACATTGCATTCTCATTTGAAATTGGTATTAAGATTCTGCATACATTTGGTAGCTAGAGCTAACATTACATATCTATATGATTATTATGTTTGGTATCATGCGCTTTTATTAAATATCTATATGTTTTATTGTTATGCATGAGTTAAGGGAGAGCTTCTATGAAGCTTATCTTTAATTCATGCATATATAATCTAAGTTTTGTCATCATAAAAAGGGGAGAGATTGTTGACCCGAAGGCCTTTCACCTTAGTTTTGATGATGACTAATTTATGAAGTTTATAATTCTAATAATCTTGTGTTTAATGAGTTTTAGATATAGGTCAAGATCATTATTGGTATTTAACTTCTACAATAGACGTGAAATTGAGTTTTGAAGCTATCACATATTGATTCAAGAGCTCACGCGTCAAGATCAAATCAAGTAGTCAAGAGGAGTCTAGCTCTTTAAATCGTGTTTAGATCGAGTCAACTTGGAGAAGAAGATCAACAAGAAGACTTGTATCTAGGTTTATTTAGTTTAGATATTGTGTAAGGATAGAATAGTTTTGAATTGCTCAAGTATGCACACACACACAAAAAAGTTTAATAGTTTTGGTTTTGGTTTAACCGCTTCGTTTTTGAGTTTATTGAGTTTCAAGAATATATCTTTCAGTTTCATGAATAGATAGAATCAAAACAAGTTTACATGGTTTATATGTATATTGGATTTCATCCTTATACATTAATGTTCTTATATGTTTAGAAAAACTTAATTTAATGTATCTAGTCTTGTGTTTAAGTTTTATTTTTATCAAAACTTATTTTAGTATTTATTGTCAAAAACAAGTATACACCATTTACTATATATATTAGATTCTATCTATACATACTATACTTCAAATGTGTTTCGATATCTTATTTTTATGTTTATACAAGTTTATAGAAAAATCGGATTTACATGTCAAAGTTCAAATTTTGGAAAATACGGTTTTGATTTAAGCTTTAATTTCTTTACCTCAAAAATAGTTCACATGTTTTGTAATATGTGTTGATTTTTTATCACACATATTTGTACTTCAATTATTTACATGAACTTATTTTTGTGCAATTTATTTGGATTTAATAGAATTTTTGTGGATTCAACAAGTTAACATTTAAACCCTTAATTCCTATTTCAAGGCTGCTGTTGGCCGATAGACCGGTCGACCGACACATGGCTCGATCGACCGAGCGGTCGACCGACGTGCACAGAAATGTGCACAATCCATAGCCCTTGGCTCGGTTGACCGACCGGTTGACCGTTCCTAGGATCGACCGACTGGTCGACCGTCGACTGAGTGGTTGACCGACTGGCTCATCCAACTCTCTGTTGGGTGACGGTTGACTGAACAGTTAACCGACAGAGAAATTTCTTCTCTGTGCCTTGGGGGCGGTCAACCGACTGGTCGACCGACAACCCCAACGGTCGAAAAATAGACAGTTGGCAGGTCGAACGATAACCCCAACGGTCAAAAAATTGACCGTTAGCTGGTCGACCGGTCGGTCAACCAACATGCCAATTCGGCCTGGGTTCTGCCTCCAATGGCTATATTTTGAACTCCTGTATAAATGGTTTCTTGGGGCCAGTTTTCAACAAGATTTTCAAGAGCAATTTTTCTCATCTACTACAGTGTTTTTGCAATAAGTTTTTAAAGAAGTTTTAAGCTACAAAAGTTTTATTTGTATTTGCTTCAAAGTTTTGAAAAATCAAAGGAAAATAAGTTTTGGAAATTTAGTTTCTTGTTCTTTATTTATATATCAATTCAAGAGTTTTCCAAAGAGTTTTTTTTTGTGTTTCTTTTTCAAACGCTTTTATGAGCGGGTGAGGGTAAAAAAATATAGCTCATGAATATAGAATTAGATTAGCATCATGGAACATAGGTTCTCTTACAGGTAGATTAGCCGAGTTAGTTGATGCTATGGTTAGACGGAATATTAGTATTTTGTGTATGCAGGAAGCTAAGTGGGTAGGTGAAAAAGTTAGAATTATAGAGCCTTGGGGTTATAAACTTTGGTATACTGGAAGAGATAGAAATCGTAATGAGGAGGGTGTGATCAAAGATAAACAATTGCTTGAGGAGTAGTGGAGGTTAGGAGAAAGGGTGATAGGGTTTTACTAGTTAAACTTATTTTAAGTAGGGAGATCTTTAATGTTATTAGTGTCTATGAACCACACAAGTAGGACTTAATAAGTCGTCAATTTTGGGAGGATTTAGATGAGATTGTGCAAGGCATACCTAGTAGAGAAAAGCTTTTCATAGGCGGTGACCTCAATGAACATGTAGGAACTATTCGTTATGAGTTTGATAGTGTACATAAAGGATTTAGTTTTGGAGAAAGAAATGAACCAGGTAACTCAATTCTATATTTTGCTATTTCATATGATTTGATCTTAGCGAATAATTAGTTTAGAAAGAAAGAGTCTCACTTGATCACTTTTAGAAGTGGATCAAGTGTGAGCCAAATAGATTTCTTTTTAACTAGTAAAGTAGATAGAGATTGTTGTATGGATTGTAAGATAGTACCGGGTGAGAGTGTAGTAACTCAATATAGACTCCTAATCTTAGATGTCCGGATTAGAAGGAGATTTAGAAAGATTAAACGTAAATTAGATTTAAGATTAAGTGGTGGCGGCTAAAAGAAGGTAACCAAGGAGTTTTTGTAGATCGAGTAGTACATGAAGCAGATTGAAAAGTCCAAGATGATCCCAATACAACATGGAATAAAATTACTAACTGCATTAAAAAAAAGTAGCTAAAGATGTACTTAGTGAGTCACGGGGTGGTGCTCCACCATATAAGGACACATCACGGTGGAATGAAGAGGTAAAAGGTGCCATTAAGATTAAATGAAACTCTTATAGAGATTTGAAGAAATATTGTGATGGAGTGAGTTTTGAGAGGTATAAGCTAGCTAAGAAGGAGACTAAGAAAGCTATTCAGAATGCAAGAGATAAAGTGTACAAAGAAGTGTATGAGAAGTTGAACACCAAAGAGGTTGAAAAGGATATACATAGAATTGCTCGAATAAGGGAGAGAAAGACTAGAGACTTATGTACTGTGAGGTGTGTCAAAGGTGAGGATCAGAAGGTTTTAGTTCAAGATGAAGAAATCAAAAAAAGATGGAGAGAGTATTTTAACAAATTGTTTAATGGTAGTTCTACTCAAGACATGGATGACCTTACAATTCAGTGCCAGGATATGAACCATAATTATATGCGCAGAATTAGCGAATCTGAAGTTGAAGAGGCCTTGAAGATGATAAAATCAAGGAAAGTTATTGGCCCGGATGGAATTCCTATTGAGGTATGGAGATGCTTAGGAGAGGTGGATGTGAGATGACTGATAAACCTCTTTAACAAGATCTGGCTAACTAAAAAGATGCCAAATGAGTGGAGAAAGAGTACCTTAGTACCTCTCTATAAGAACAAGGGTGATATCCAGAGTTAATAAAACTATCGTGGAATAAAACTCATGTATCACACCATGAAGCCTTGGGAAAGGGTAATTAAACATAGGTTAAGCAGAATGTTAAAATACCAGAGAACCAATTTGGGTTCATGCCGGGACGATCAACGATAGAGGCTATTCATTTGCTTTGTCAACTTATATAGCAATTTTGAGAGAGGAAGAGAAATTTACATATGGTCTTTATTGATTTAGAAAAGGCTTATGATAAGGTGCCAAGAGAGGTATTGTGGTGAACATTGATGAAAAAGGGAGTCCCTATCAAATACATTGACATAATCAAGGATATGTACAATGGAGTAGTGGCAAATGTCAGAACTTGTGGAGGCATAACAAGTGATTTTTCTATCACAATTGGATTGCATCAAGGATCTGCATTGAGTCCATTCTTATTTGCCATAGTGATAGATAAGCTTATTAGAGCTATTCAGGATGAAATACCGTGGTGTATGCTATTTGCTGATGAGATTGTCCTAGTTGATGAGACGAGAGCTGGGGTAAATGCAAATTTAGAGTTATGGAGGCAAACTCTAGAATCTCGAGGTTTTAAATTAAATAGGGCCAAAATAGAGTATATGGAGTGTAAATTCAGTAAACAGGAAATCCGAAATTATAGTATTGTGAGACTAGATGGACAAGACATACCGATGAGCAGTCATTTTAAATACTTGGGTTCTATTATCTAAAAAGATGGGGAGATCTATAGTGATGTCACCTATAGGATCCAAACTGACTGGTTGAAATAGAGGAGCGCAACAGGAGTTTTATGTGATCGTAACATTCTGTTATGACTGAAGGGAAAGTTTTATCGAACTACTATTAGGTTAGCTTGTTATATGACACAGAATTTTAGGCTATAAGAGACATCATGCCTAGAAGATGAGTGTAGCAGAGATGCGCATGCTTCGTTGAATGTGTGATAACACGCGGAGAGATAAGGTGAGAAATGAGGATATTCGTACTAAGATAGGTGTAGTCTCTATAGAAGAGAAGAAGAGAGAAAACAGTCTACGATGGTTTGGTCATGTGCGACGTAGACCTACAGATGCGTCAGTCCGGTGAGTAGAGCATATCAATTTAGGGCAAGTTAAAAGTGCGCAGGGGAGATCGAAGAAAATATGGATGGAGGTAATACGACAAGATATAAAGGCTAAAGGTCTTAGTGAAGGCATATTGCTTGATAGGTATGAGTGGAGAAAGCTGATCCATGTGCCCGATCCAGCGTAATTCTCTTTTGGTTCATGTAGCCTACCCAAATACTTGGTATAAATGGCTTAGTTGTTGTTGTTGTTGTTGTTTCAAACGCTTTGTTTTACTCACATACTTGAGCTCTTCATTGCAAATCTATCCTTTAGGATCTTATTTGTGAGAGGTTTTGTTTGTGATCTTTTGAGATCACTAAGTGGTTGTTTGTGATCTTAGTGATTACAAGTTGTATTTTCTCTTTGCTTTGTGCTTGGATTTGTGCCTCCCTCTTGTGTAGAGGTTTGAGAGTTGGAGTTGTATACTCCATATTTTGTAAGTTGTAAATCCTCGGTGGAGGTCCCTTTATCCTTAGTGGTACTTGAAATCCTTCTATGTGAAGGCGGGGACGTAGAGCAGTGGCTCGAACTTTAAAAGATATCCCTGTATTTGTGTTTGAATCTGTCTCTTTTAACTCTCTCTCTTTATATTTTGCATTGTTATTATTCTTCATATCCATACATGCTTGATACTGTTTGTGTGCTCACAGTTGTGTTCAACCAAGAGAGCTGTTGAAGCACCTCAACTCGTAATTTAGAGGAATCGTGAGGAGAAGTTTCAGAGTCTTTTACGAAAAATTATTTGTCCTAGATTAGTACTACACCTATTCAACCCCTCTAGGTGTACTTTTAGGTATTTTATTCTTAATTTGTTGTATGAGACTTGATGATTCATTTGTCTCCCTAATGAGTACTCATGATGAGATTGATGTTTGAAATAGTATGCATTATGTATCCATGTAAGTAGGCAATGTTAAGCGAAATTCTGTTTAGGGAAGGTGTTGCCAAAATTTTAGAGAATAATGAAAATTATGGAATGATTAGAGTAATCATGTTTATTAAATTTGGGACCATTACAACACATGCCCCTTGCCCCCCCGCCCCCGCCAGTGTTATGTATCCTTACAACTCTACTCAAACAATGTCTAGTACTAAAATTGAAACAATTGGCTTACATTTTCCAACAGAAGCATTGTCCTCTTGTTACTTTTAATTGGCTAAAAAAATTATAAGTGTCATTACGGCTAAATTGGCTAGAGCATCATCTGTAATTTCTTATTATAGGGAAGAAGATAAAATCTTATTGATAGAGCCTTTTAACTCGCTAGAGAAGATAGCCAGAGATTTGGAGTTCAACAATATACACAATGAAAAGACCATCGCTGAGGACAGAGGGTTAGTCGACCGTCGGGTTGACCAATGTGCACGATGTGCACACTAGAAGAAGAAAGGAGCTGGGTCGACGACTGCCTGGTCAACCGACATGCACAGCAGTGGAGACAGGCAAAGTCGATCGCCCGATTGATCAACTAGAAGATGCGCAGCGCAACATGGTGAAGATGGTCGACCACCCAATCAATCATCCAGAACACATAATTAGCACCTGCATAACTAGAGATCGACCACTCAGTCGACCGCTTATTGGTTCTGTCAGTTTTCTATTTGAATTCTGACTTTGTTACTGATCTGATTTCAGAGTTTTTGGTTCCTTTTCTTTGAAGATTCTCTGGCTATATATTGAAGGGTATTGTCCCCATTGATTGTAACCTTGAGGGATAATTTGTGTTAAGAGTTCTAGGGTTAGTTTGTTTAAGAGAATTCTACGATCAATTGCGTAAATTCTCGATTTGAATCTTCGAAACAATTTGTTACCATTGTAACTCAGTTGTTTGAATATATTCTTCTCCCTTCTGCCTCAAGGACGTAGGAAAGTTGCCAAACCTCAGTAAATTATTTGCTTCTCACTTTCTTTCTTTGTGTTTATGTTTGTGCTAATTGGTTCGTGAATTGACTGGGCATTGGAACGCTGATCTTGGTGATTGATGTGTCATTTGGATTCCCCCGAAGGGTGCAACAAGTTGTATCAGAGCTTCTCAGGTTTGGCTAGGGATACTGTGTCATCTCGAGAGCATCATTGTCTGTTTGGTAGAGATCATGTGGTAATCTTAGAGCATCATTGGACTGTTCTGAGATCATGTGACGATCTTAGAACAACATTAGATTATTTGTTGGGATCATTTTGGGTGGAGTAGATCATTCGAAAAACCGTCTAAGGTTTCACTTTGAGGAAAAATTTTCATCTTTATCTATATGGATATATTTTCATTTGATTTTCTCATTGTTATTGGTATTTTCTGGAGGAGATATGACCGAGGTTAATTAGTCAACGGTGAAGACCATGAACATTCACCATCGAAGATTAATTTGTGAAGTTTGATGGTGCAAATAACTTTGGTATGTGAAGATGCAAGGTGACGGATGCGCTTAACTCGTAGAATTTGGAAGACACACTTCTTCTACAAGAGAAATCAGAGGAGTCTTCAAAACAAGATTGGAACAAGTTGAATCGGACGGCGTGTGGTGTCACTAAGTCTTGTTTGACACAAGACATTAAGTATCATGTAAAGAAAATACTTCCGCAAGAAAGATTTGGGAAATCCTTGAAAGTAAGTATTTGATATAGAGCATCAAGAATCGATTGCATTTGAAGAAGAGCTCTTACCGCTTCCAGTTGAAGAAAGAAATTTCTATTGGTGAGCACATGAACAACTACAAGTAGTCCTAACTAACGTGGATGAGATGATTAAGGACGAGGAGAAGATGTTGATTCTATTAAGCTCTCTTTCTTCATTCTAACCTTAATCAATGATAAGCAATCACTTAGTTATAGTAATGTGTCAGCTATTCTTGTGAATCATGAGGTGAGGAGGAAAGACAATGAGTCTTCTTCCAGTAGCAAATCAGCAGAGGCGTTAACTGCAAGTAGAGTTAGTTCCAATCATAAGAAGGGCAAGAGAGATTTTGGAAAGTCTAAAATTGATGATCGTGAGGATTTGAAAAAGAATCAGTGTACTTTTTGCAGAGAAGGACACTAGAAGATTGATTATCCAAAGCTCAAGACAAAGAAGAGGGAGTCAAAGTCAAAGGCCAATGTCGTGATGGCAGATGTTAGTAATTCTGACTCATCTATATTTTCACTTTCTATCATTTATATTGTTTTCTCTTCAGAGAAATTGAGTGGATTTTGGATACGAGCGCTATGTATCATGTTTGTCCCAAATGAAAGTGATTTGTTAGTTTTGGAAAACTAGATGGAGGATTGGTGTCATCTGGTGATAGACACACATGCCATATTGAAAGGATAGGTACAATTCACATCAAAATTGTCTGATGGGATGGTAATGCAGTTGAAGGATGTGAGGTATGTACCTCAATTGAATAAGAATTTGATTTCAGTTGGAGCTTTGGAGGAGCAAAGCCTAAGGGGGACTTTGGAGAAGACGTTCTCAAGATGTTTAGTAGCTCTT
This sequence comes from Agave tequilana, assembly GCA_038442645.1. Lineage (NCBI taxonomy): Eukaryota > Viridiplantae > Streptophyta > Magnoliopsida > Asparagales > Asparagaceae > Agave > Agave tequilana. The sequence goes on from JAVJIF010031984.1 coordinate 63,459, forward strand.
TGGTGGTTCTGAAGGGCATTCGGTACAAAAACTTGTACTATTTAAAGGATAGTGCAGTTATTGAAAATTTGGCAGCGTCAGAATATTTGAAAGATGACTTTACCAGGTAATGGCAGATGAGGCTCGGATATGTTGGTACAAGCTTTGGCAAAGTAAGGATTATTGGAAAGTGTGTTAATCTGCAATTTAGAATTTGGTGAACGTTGTGTTATGGACAGGAAGATAAAGGTGAAATTTGATACCATACTTCACCGCTCGAGAGGTCTTCAAGATCATGTTCACATTGATGTTTGGGTTCTATCTAGACTGCATCACTTGGAGGACATTAGTACTTTGCCTCTTTTATTGATGATTGTTCTAGACATTATTGGGTATACCCTATGAGACAAAGTTTGAAGTCCTAGATTTGTTCGTGAAGTTGAAGAAGTTGATGGAGAAAAAGATTGGCACAAAGATCAAAGTGCTCCAATTTAATCATATTGGGGAATACAAGGATCGATTCATGCAATTTGGGTAGAACAATGGTATTGGTATTCACTTCACAATTAAAAAATATGGGATGACTAAAGAGATGAATCGTTCCTTACTTGAGAATGTTCGGTATTTATTTTCTATTGCATTATTGAAAGTACACCTAGAGGGGGTGAATAGGTGTAATGCTAATCAAATGCGAAAGTGCAACAAATAAAATGAATAGTGCAAATGATTAACTTAAATCAAGAAGTGAAGTCAGATTTCCTATGAAGGTTCTAGAACTTCTTATCTATATTTATCTAGACAATGAGTTGAGGTGCTCAATTGCCTTCTTGGTTGAGAGAATAAAAATGACAAGTAGACATGATGCAAGAAATGAATAGCAAGTGAAATGGAAGCCAAAATACAAGAGTAAGCAATAGTAAATAGAGCAGAGCAATAGAGAAAGCAATCACAAATACAAAAGATTTATTTCGAGGTTCAGGGACAAAGCTCTACGTCCCCGCCTTCACCGAACGAAGGATCTTACTATCCACTAAGGATCTTCTACAAAGAAGCCTTCACAAAAGAACTACAAGGTCCACACAAGACCAGAATACATAACTCTAACTCTCAATCCTCTACACAAGAGGTAGTACAAAGCCAATGAGATTTACAAGCTCTTAGTGACCACAAAGATAACAAACACTCTCTTTTACAACTTCCTATAGTAGAAAATGAGAAGTGAAGCTCAAGAAGTTTAGAGAGAGAAAATTCAATTGAAATGAATGAATTTAAGAGCTAAAAACTTGTAGAGATTAGTTTGAAAATGAGAGCACTTGAAACAAAGAAACTAGAAAACTTTCTCTTTTGAATAAACTTGATTTTTCAAAATATTTCCCAAAATCAAAAGATTTCTCTATATTTTAATCCTCTCTAAATGAACTATATATATAGGCAAGTGATAAATATCATTAGAGGAATCTATCAGGGTATTAAGAGGGTGATTAAACTCAAAAAGAGAAAATATACCCTTTGGAGAATAAGTTTAAAACTTCAGAATTTTAAAAACTAGCCGTTATTATAGCAGTTGTAGACTTCAGTCAACCGGCCAGTCGATCAGCTGCCTAAAATAAAAAATAGTCGTTACTTGTCGGTCGACTGCCTGGTCGCACGATTTTAGCTGAGACTTAGGTGCTTCAAACTTCTGTCAGTCGGTCAAGTGGCCGGTCGACCGCTAGGTTTGAAGGTCGACCGACCGGTCGCCCGACAAATGTGCAAATGCACAAATGCACATACTGCCATTTGTACATTTCGTTGCTCTGGTCCGATCATCCACCCAGTCAGTCGACCCAACTGTAATACCCCATTCCCGAAATACGTACTTAGATACATATTCAGATATTTGATCGCATTTTTTGTTTTATTTTTATATTTATTTTATTTTATAATTATTTATGTGATCACTTTGCATTGGATCTGAATACGTGGACTCAGAGTCAGCCCTAATCTGAACCGGGGACCCGATCCTAATATATTGCTCGATTTAGTCTTTTTGATAGTCAGATTCGATCGGATTCAGTTTTAAATATTGTTTTCCAATATTTTAGATATTTTATAATTTTTGAAATTTTTCTGAATTAAATTTCAAAATCTTCAAAATCGGTGCGACGATATCATTGTTTGATTACAAGATTTTTCATTTACAAATAGAGTTAAATTTCTGAAAACCACTTTTGTATTATTTTTTAAAATCATATTTTTTTACTTTAGTGCATTTGAGAATCTTTCTTGAATTTACAGAAACTCGACTGGATTTGGTGTCGGCCGGTATCACTGGTTAATTCTAAGATTTTTTTTATTTAAAAATTGGTTGAATTTCTAAAATCTGATTTCACCATGTATCTTAATATAATATTATCTTATCAAATTTTGACCGAATAAAATATTATTTGAGTTTTCTCAGATGTGGAAGTTTTGACCGGATATTTTCTTTCTTTTCTTTTCTTTTTCTTTCCCTTTTTAGCCACCATATCTTTTCTTTTCTTTTTCTTTTTCTTTTCTTTTTCCAAATTTTATCCACCATAGAACTCCCTCTAAAATATCCCCACCTACTTCTTCTCTTTCCTCCCCAGACGAGGGCTTAGCCCACGCCTTAGCCTATGCCCAATGTGGGGATCCCAAATGAAAGCCTCCCCTCTCCCAAATGTGGATCTCCCTGTTGGCCCAAAGCCCATCACTCTAGTTTTGATGATGATTAACTCATGTAGTTATAATACTAATGATCTTGTGTTTATATAGTTTCTGATATTTGATTAAGATCTTAGTTGGTGTTTAACTTTAACAAAAGATTCGAAGTCAAGTTTTGGAGCTAGCATGTGTTAACTCAAGATCTCGCGCATCAAGATCACATCAAGTACTTAAAGATAGAGTCGTCGCTCTTTGGATCAAGTTTGATTCAAGTCAAGATGAAGAGAAGAATATTATGAGAAGACTGTGTCTAGTGTTTGTAAGTGTTAAGATTTTTATTTTTAAATAAAATATAAAGGATATATTAGTTGTTGATTGCTCAAGCTCATACACACATATACACACAAACTTTATATGTGTTTTCATAAGAATAGTTTTGATTTTAGAAAATACCGTTTTGATTTTGAGCTTCAAATTATACATCTTTATGCTTTATGAAAAGAGTTCATCAAAACAAGTTTATATGTTATATATATATATATATATATATATATATATATATATATATATATATATATATATATATATATATATTAGATTTCATCTATATACATTGTTGGTTCAAAATATATATATATATTATTAGATTTCATCTATATACATTGTTGGTTCAAATGTTTAGAAAAACTTATTTGATGTTTCTATAACATGTGTTTAAGTTTTGTATTTATCAAAACTTTGTTTAGAGCTTATTATCAAAAACATAGATACTTCATCTTATATGTGTATTGAATCATATCCATATACTCTAAGCTTCAAAAGTGTTTAAAATATCTTATTTTTGTATTTGAAGAAGTTCTAAAAAAATCGTTCTTCAAATTGAAAATTAATTTTGAAAAATACGGGTTTTTGTTTAAGGCTAAAATTTTATATCACAAAAATGGTTCAAAAAGTTTGTAATATATGTTGATTTTTGATCACACATATTTTTACTTCAAAGTATTTCAATGAACTAATTTTTGTGGATTTTATGTGATTTTATGAGATTTTATAAGATGTTAAAAGACCAAGTTTTAATCCCTTTAATATCCCTGATTTGACCTTCTGGCGGGTCGACCGAGCGGTCGACTGATGTGCACAGAACGTGCACACAGCCTTGGTTTGAGGGCCGGTGACCAATCCAGAGAGTTTACTCTCTGGATCTGGCCCCGGTCGACCGAGCAGTCGACCAATCAGAGTGCTTTGCTCTCTGGTTCTTGCCTCGGTTGACCGACTAGTCGACCGATAGGTTAAGACCTGGGCGCGGTCGACCGGCAACCCCAACGGTCATAAATATGACCGTTGGCTGGGCCAATCTGGCCCATAACGGCTAGTTTTCTGATGCCTCTATAAATGGGACTTTTGGCCATATTTTTGGGTAAGATATTAAGGCTGTTTTCTAGAGCTCTTCTCCAGAGTTTCTAAGTAAGTTTTTAGAGCTTCATTTTCATATCCAAAGAGAGTCAAAAGTAAATCTCTTGTGTTTTCAAAAGAGTTTTTTTTGAGTTTTTCCTCCACTTATTCTATCTAGTTTTCTCACACAAGCTTGAGCTTTTCATTGCTATATGCATTCTGTAGGACACTTGTTGTGAGAGTTGTTTTTGGTGATCAAAGTGTAGAGATCACCAAGAGTTCATTTTTGCATTTAAGGAGGCGAACTTGTGGGTTCGCGTTGTGACGAGTTCTTGTGGGAGCTCATTGTTGAGGTTTGGCCTCGGCAAGCTAGTGTGCTTGCGTGTGTTGTTTTAGCGGGAACAAGTGAGGGACTTGTGAGTCCGAGAGTTCTTGAGGGAGCTCGTTGTAGGTGTTGCGGCACCAAGTGATCTTGCGGGATCGTTATAGTGGAAATCCTTCATAGTGTTAAGGCGGAGACGACGTAGAGCAAGTGTGCTTGAACTTCAAAACAATTCTCCCATGTTTGTGATTGCTCATTTCTCTCTCTTACTTTTGTTTAGATATCTTTCATGCTTATATTGTTTGTCTTTTATATGCTTGATATATTTCTGCTCTATTGATATATATATATATATATATATATATATATATATATATATATATATATATATATATATATATATATATATGCTTGGGTTGTTTGTTTGCTCACACTTGTATTTAACCAAGAGAGCCATAGTGGCACTTCAACTCTTAATCTAGAGGAATCTTGAGGAGAAAGTCTAGAGCCCTTCACCCAGAAGTCGGCTACACTCTTGTGTTATACTTTGTGTGTTTACATAATAGCTTTAGTTTGCATAATTAGTTTTTAATTCCGCATATTGTGCATTAGATTAGCTTGTCACCTATTCACCCCCTCTAGGTGACCTACACTCCCCTTCTCTAATTTCTTTTCTATTTATTAAAATTCCTCTAATCACTCATTTCACTCTCAATTTTTCTTCCTCTCACCTTAAATCTTCCACATTGTCTCCTAATCTCCTTCGCGTCCTCCTTCTAGAGTAGGCTGACGCCACCTCTAGACCCGGCGCCACCTCCGGCCAACCCTACCGGTGGTGATGCCCTCTAGCCAACCCCCTTCTCCTTTCCTTCTCCCTCGATCACTCTCTCCTCTACTCTCTGACTCTCCCTCTCTCTTCCCTATTTATCCAACCACCACCATCATCTAGATCCGGTGACCACCCCTCAGGTGGTCGGCGATGCTACTCTGGTACCTCCTTCTCCCACTCTAACTCCTTTCACCATCTTCACCTTCTTCCTCTCAAATTTCTTGCACCAAATCAACTTCTCCTCCGACTCAAACCCACGACCATCTTCTTCAATTCCCTCAAATCCTACCACCACAACCCCCAATTCCACCTCCTACTCCACCAACACAACTTCCACCACCTCCTCCATCTTTCATCTCTCTCAATTTCATCATCTCCACCACAAAATACACCATTATCACCTCTAAATTTCTCTACCAAATCACCTTCACCAACACCACCCATCACCACCCAACACCACATCACTTTCCCTTCTCTTTCCCTGGATGGCCAGCGTTAGCCATAGGCCGGCCGGCGCCTCCTAGCCGCACGGCTGTAGCCAGGGCGCGGCTAGGTGGACCCTTGTGTTTCGTTAGAAAAGTGGGTCAATGTAAAGTTTCTTTGAGCGGAATGATCCTAATTACAAAAGAGGGGAGAAGAACTGGTTCTCCCCTTTGTTTAGGGCTGAGTTCTCCGTGTGGTGATGGAGAGTGATTCTTATTCTTTGTTGACCAGCCGACTATTAAGATTCTCTTCAATCTCATAGATCAATCAGAAAGAAATTCTATTTTTAACACAATAAGTATTTAGAGTCTACTGATTACTCCTTTTCACTCTCTCCAAGACTCTGTGGTTGAAAAGCAAGAAGCTTTTAACTTGAGAATTCTCAGCTCTCAATCTCAGAAAAGCCTCTCACCAAAAAGCTCTCCTCCTTCATGGCTCCTCAGGCTATTTATAGGGAATTATAGGAGTATTATTGTCCCCTAAAATTCTTCCATAATGGGGATTAACTCCCACATTACATAGGGAGTTAATTGACCGAGTAATGGGGGTCAGTTATAATAGAAAAGCGGGTCTCGTGCTGGACGCAGACCTCGCGTTGCTTATTGTAGACGTGGACATCTCGGTTAGAATGTGGAGTTGCTCAGACCCACATTCGAAGTGAGACACAGGGTTTCTCAAACCGCGTCTGAAGTGGAGCACCGAGTTGTTCAGACCTATTCTTGAAATAGGACGCAGGGTTGTTCAGACCCACATGAGACGCGGAGTTTCTCAGACTCGCATGAGACGCGGAGTTCCTCAGACTCACATTGGATAGGAGGAAAGTTACTCGGACTCGCGTTGAACGCGGGTTTACTTAGGCCTGCGTCTGAAGTCTCCCTGCTTCTTTGGACGCGAGGTTGAAGTGCGACCTTCATGTTGAAGTGATTTTCACGTCTGATGACTTGTCCTTAGTAATTTTTTGGACAGCCTACAGAACCCCCTCCAAAGTTTTCAAAAATCCGCAGCTGACTGGGACTGATTTTGAAACACTTTGGACTTTAGTTGATTTCAAGCTTCCCATGATGGCAATCTTTTGAGATATTTTGAGCTTGATCCTATATGGATTATGGTCTTCGTGAGTATACTGTTGAATTGCTTGAAGCCTCTAGGAAGGATCGTTACGAGTGTCTTAGAAACTCAGTCCAACACTTGTCATAAGCTCTGATTTATTGATCGGTGTACTATTGAACCGGTAAAATTGTTACTTTTACCAATGTACTATTGAACTGATTACAGAAGTAGGGACATACTCCTTGTATGAGATGAAATACACCTAGAGGGGGTGAATAGGTGTGATTGCTAATCTAATGATCTTTTTAAAACTTAGTATGATGAATGATGCAACGATCTCTCAAAATAAGACTAAGAGCCGAATACCCCGTGAGAGGTTCTGAACTCCTTCCTCCTAATTCCCCTTTAAATGGGTTAGAGGTGCGCAATGCAACCTTGTTGTATGAGATTATGATCGATCAAGGCAAGATATGATGGATGAATGGTGAGATGCACACAAGTATTACAAGCTTGAAATAAAAGCACAAATAAAGAAACAAGATCACAAGCAAGTAATTGAAAGCAATAAAGTGCAAGAGAATTTAAAGACAAAATTGACGCAAGGCAATCGCAAACACAAGAAGTTTGTTTCGAGGTTCGAGCCACCGCTCTACTCCCCACCTTCACCTCCGTGAAGGGTTTCCACTATCCACCGAGGACGCCTTACAATGGTCTACCGAAGACCGGAGCACCGAGCTCTTACAATAACCTCTACCAAAGAGGTGTCTCCACAAGAATAAGGATCACAAGAACAATAGTGATCTCCACAAGATCACAAAACTCTTTCCCAAACTCTTTTATAATCTCTCACTCTTTTACAACTTCTCTATAGTATGAGTAAAGGATTTTTGGCTCTATGAAGTGTAGTGAGAAAAACTTCAGTTGTAGAGTGATATTAGCAATCAAACACAACTAAAAAACAAGCTTAAAAGAATTGGAATTGGAAGCTTTGAAAACTATTTTTCTTCTCCTTTGAAAAACAATGAAAACTTGGGATTTTTCTTGGTAAATAGTAAGGACCCATTCCCCTCTATTTATAAGGAGAGAATAGGTTAAAAACAATTTCTTTACACCTAATTTGGCCTGAAAAAGGTCTCCAACAACTCTCAAAAAGTCTGTTAAAACAGAAAATAAAAACAGATTTCAAAATTGCACCAAAGAGGAAAGAGCCGTTGGGCTCTTGCAGGCGTAGCGGTCGACCAGTCGGTCGACCGTTTGCCCTGTTGGCAAAGAGCCGTTGGACTCCGGTCGACCGCTCGGTCGACCGTTTCCTTCAAAGGAAACACAATTTCCTTAAGGCGGTCGACCGCCCGGTCGACCCAAACAAATCGAGAGTGGACCTGCTTACAGTCGGTCGACCGGGGCGGTCGACCGATAGACGTGCACAAACGTGCACGTCCTGGCACTGGCGCCGGTCGACCGGGCGGTCGGCCGGTCAGCCTGAAATAGGGAAAATCAGTATTTTTCTGACTTAGGAAAATTTTGTAAAATAGTTTTGGGTTTGAACAATCTTAAGTATCATGCTAGTAGGGGTATATGCACATGATCTAAACATGTTATTTATTTAAGATCATGTAAATATCTACTAAGGCATGAGACAAAAATTAAAACATGAAAACTTAAAAACAAAACTTCACATTTTAGCAAAAACAAATTGTGTATGTGTATCCTAGAGCCAATATCCAATACTCAAACTTTAACATTCTATTCTTACAATGATTCTAAAGACTTCAAGTTCTTCAAGAGGGGCTTTCTCCATATGATCTTCAAACTTGCATCTTGAGCCCAAATTGAGTTGACTTGAGTCCAAAGCACCTTCCTTTAGGGAAGAACTCCTCTAGTTGAGATAGAATCCTGAAACAAACTTAAACAACAAACAATATTAGTACAAATAATTAATATGTTTTGTAATCATCAAAACACACTAAAAACGGGTGATTGTAACCTTGGGCCAACAATCTCCCCCTTTTTGATGATGACAAAACATATAAGTTATTTTAAAAAATGGAAGAAGAGCTTGGAAAGCTCCCCCTCAAATAATGCTATGTAAAAAAAATGACTATGCGTACATGAAGTAATGAAGTATTGAAAAACACATCTTTTGTCAAAACTTTAAATACCAAAGGGGTTAAGGGTTAGCAACAAACAAAAACAAACAAGCTTTAAATACCTTTTCTCCCCCTTAAACTTATACTTTTTCTCCCCCTTTTTGTCATACATCAAAAAGGGTTAACCAAAACAAAATAAAAGTTTTTCTTTAAGAATCCATAATGCAAACATTCAACTCACCACAAATAAAGGAGAATCTAGCATAATCTAATGGTTTAGTAAAAATATCGGCAAGTTGAAAATCGGTGGAAACATAATCAATGTCAATATCACCTTTCTCATAATGATCTCTAAGAAAGTGATACCTAATGTCAATGTGTTTGGTTTTACTATGTTGATTTGCATTCTTTGTCATGTGAATAGTACTAGTATTATCACAAAATATTTTAACATGATCAAAGTGTAAATCATAGTCAAGGAGAGTATGTTTCATCCAAAGAACTTGTGTACAACAAGCTCCGGCTGCAACATACTCCGCCTCGGCGGTTGATAGGGCTACCAAATTTTACTTTTTGGAAGACCAAGATACAAGACAATTACCTAGGAATTGACATGTTCCACTTGTGCTCTTCCTATCTACCCTACAACCCGCATAGTCGGCATCCGAAAAACTCTTCATTTCAAATAATCCGGTTTTAGGATACCACAAACCCATTTCAATAGTGCCCTTAAGGTATCTAATTATGCGTTTAACCGCAATTATGTGAGATTCTTTAGGGCAAGATTGAAAACGTGCACAAAGACAAACGAAAAACATAATATCCGGCCTACTAGCCGTCAAATACAATAAACTACCTATCATGCTTCTATAAAGTTTAATGTCTACACTTTTACCTTGTTCATCCTTGTCAAGCTTGGTAGTTGTTGCCATGGGAGTTTTGCTTACTTTAGATCCTTCAAGCCCGAACCTTTTGATTAATTCCTTTGTGTACTTGGCTTGATTGATGAAGATCCCATCCTTCCTTTGCTTGATTTGGAGTCCAAGGAAATAGTTGAGCTCCCCCATCATAGACATTTCAAATTCATCCTTCATGCATGATTCAAAAGCTTGGCAAAGAGATTCATTAGTAAAACCAAAAATAATATCATCAACATATATTTGCACAATGAGAATATCATTTTTAACATGTTTTGTAAACAATGTGGTGTCAATTTTACCTTTCTTAAAACCATTTGAAATTAAAAATGAAGAAAGTCTTTCATACCAAGCCCTAGGGGCTTGTTTCAAACCATAAAGAGCTTTATCTAATTTGAATACAAAATCCGGATGTGTAGGATCAACAAACCCGGGGGGTTGTTCAACATACACCTCCTCTTCAATAAAACCATTTAGAAAAGCACTTTTAACATCCATTTGAAACAATTTAAAATCTTTATATGAGGCAAATGCTAGTGTCATCCGTATGGCTTCAAGCCATGCTACGGGTGCAAAGGTTTCTTCAAAATCGATCCCTTCGATTTGAGTGTAACCTTGGGCAACTAACCTAGCTTTATTCCTAACAACGTTACCCGATTCATCCAACTTGTTCTTAAAGATCCACTTAGTACCAATTGTTGGTCTATCGTGGGGCCTAGGAACAAGGTGCCAAACTTGGTTGCGCTCAAATTGATTGAGTTCCTCTTGCATGGCTAGCAACCAATATGAATCGGCCTCGGCTTCGAGGACGTTCTTGGGTTCAACATGAGAAATAAATGCATAATGGCCACAATAGTCATAAAGTTTAGAGCAAGTGGTTACCCCTTTTGATACTTCACCTATGACGAGGTCCTTGGGATGATGAGGATTGTATCTCCAACCCTTTGGAAGTTGTTGAGTAGGCTCCACTTCAATAGTTTGATCTTCATTTCCTTGAGCCTCTTCCACTTTGGCTTCACTTCCTTCATCATCCTTTGGCTTGTCTCCATAGTAGGAGTATCCTCCAAGGTCACTTTCTCCAATCCTTCATCCAAAGCATCTATTTCTACAACATTCTTAACAAACAAGTTAGATTCCTCAAACTTAACATGTATAGATTCTTCAATAGTCAAAGATGATCTATTGAAAAATCTATAAGCCTTACTAGTACTAGAATAACCAACAAAAATAGCCTCATAAGATCCAGCATCAAATTTTCCTAAATTATCTTTTGTATTTAAAACAAAACATTTGCATCCAAAAAACCTTGAAATATGAAACATTTGGTTTTCTAGAAAAGTACATTTCAAAAGAAGTTTTTGATGTATTTTTACACAAGAAAACACGATTTGATATATAGCATGATGTATTAACGGTCTCGGCCCACAAATAATGTGGTAGACCGTATTCACTTAGCATTGTCCTAGCCATCTCTTGCAAAGTTCTATTTTTACGTTCAACTACTCCATTTTGTTGTGGAGTTCTAGGACAAGAAAGTTCATGTTTTATTCCATGTTCTTCACAAAAAGTGGTAAAGGGTAGGTTAATGAACTCACCTCCTCTATCACTTCTTATTCTTACAATAGAAGTTTCTTTTTCTTTTTCAACTCTTTTCTTAAAGGTTTGGAAATACGAAAATGCTTGATTTTTATGTTCAAGAAAGAAAACCTAAGTAAAACGAGAAAAGTCATCAACCAAAACAAATGCAAATCTATTCCCACTTAGACTTTTGGTTTGAGTAGGGCCAAATAAATCCATGTGGATCAACTCCAAAGGACGTGATGTCATGATATCCTTAATTGACTTGAAAGAAGACTTAGTTTGTTTCCCAAATTGACATGCGTCACAAATTCGGTCCTTTTCAAATTCAAACAAGGAATATCTTTCACCATTTCCTTTGTGTTAAGCCTAGATATATGGTCAAAAGAAATATGGCCTAATCTTCTATGCCACAACCAAGAGTCATCATCGAGGGCCTTTAAACAAGTAATATTACAAGACATATTTAACATATCAATCATATAAACATTACTTTCATGAAAACCGGAAAATACACAAGCATTGGAAATTCTATCAATTACTTTGCAAGCTATATTATCAAAAACTACATCAAAACCTTTATCACATAATTGACTAACACTCAAGAGGTTATGCTTGAGGCCGTCAACTAAAACTACATTTTCAATTAAAGGGGATGTGCCAAGTTTTACATTACCGATACCGATGATTTTACCCTTGGCGTCATCTCCGAAGGTGACGGTGCCACCTTCATGGTATCTTGATAGGGTTGTAAAGTTGTTGATGTCCCAAGTCATGTGCCTTGAGCAACCACTATCAAGATACCACAATCCTCTACGTCGTTGGGCTTTGGAAGGTACCTACATCATTTAACAAATTCGTTGATTTTGGTACCCAAACTTTCTTGGGTCCTTGGAAGTTAGTGTTTCGAACCCAAACATTATGATGAGATGCACTTAGTCTATCATAACAAAAATTGGCTAAGTGCCCTTTCCGCCCACAATGTGAACATGAGAACACTCTACCATACATGAATGCATGATGTGTGTGTGGAGTGTGAGCATGTGTGTGTGAAGTGTGAGCATGCCTTGGGGGTTTGCCACGATGTAAAGGTTGTGTGGTATGAACATGGGCATGAGCATGGTAAACATTTTTCTTAGGGGCTTGTTTCTTAGGAAACATAGCCTCTAACTTATTTTTATCAAATTCACACTTTTTCAAAACAATTCCTAATGAGTCTATTCTTTCTTTAAGCATGGTAATTTCATTTGTGTCAACTTGTGGGGACTTCCCTTTACAAGAAATCTTATACTTGTCAAAGTCTTTTTGGGTGGAAACAAGAGTGGAAAGTAATTCATCCTTTTCTTTAGAAATAGTAAACACTTGTTGATTAAGGGATTCATTTTCCTTTTTCATTTTTAGATACTTTTTCTTAAGAGAGTCATAGTTATGTGAAAGTTCTATAAAAGCTTCTCCTAATTCATCCATGGAAAGTTCATCATCAAAAAGAGTGGAAGGGGTTACCTTGCTTGTGCCTTCATTTGCCATGAAGCACATGTTGGCGGTGTCAATTTCCTCCTCGGATTCGCTCTCGGAATCCCATGTTGCTTTCATTGCCTTCTTCTTGTAAGGCTTCTTGGATGTGGAGGGCTTCACCTTATCCGGACAATCCGCTACGATGTGTCCCGGTTTTTGACAATTGAAGCACACGATCTTTCTTTCTTCTTTGCCTCCTTGCCATCTCCTTCTTCCTTGAAATTTTGCCTTGTTGTACATCCTCTGGATGTTCTTCACAAGAAGTGAGAGCTCTTCGTCATCTTCTTCTTCATTATCTTCGTCGGAGTGGGTGGTTTGACTTTTGAAGGCTATAGTCTTCTTTTTGGAAGGAGCCATATCCTCCCTTGCTTTCCTCTCCATCTCATGGGTTTTGAGGTTCCCGATGAGACCTATGAGCTCCAACTCTTCTTTGTCATTGAGTTCCTTCAAGGTAGTTGCCTTTACTTCCCATGAAGGAGGAAGAGCCCGGATGATCTTTCTCACCTTTTGATCATTATCAATACCATCACCTAGAGAAGAAAGTCCATTAGTGATCTTAGTAAATTTTGTAACCATATCATCTATGGTTTCATGTTCTTGCATGCTAAAGTTCTCATATTGGGACCGAAGAAGGTCTATCGTAGCCCTCTTCACTTGTGAGGTCCCCTCATGTGTAACTAGGAAATGTGTCCAAATTTCATATGCGGACTTGCAATGAATCACTCTAGCTATATCATCATCATTAAGGGCTTGAAGGAGTGTGTAGCACCCCGTACCCGGGATACGTACCCAGATACGAGTCCCAAATTTTTTTCGACTATATTGCTCAATTTCCTTCCTGTGTGTGTTTTTGAGTTGTTATTACTTATGTTCTTGGGTATCGGATCTGGATTCTCAGACCGAGAGTAAGCCCTGACCCGGACCGGGAACCCAATACCAGCCAGTAGCCCGATTTGACTTTTTGGTAGCCCGATTTGACTGATTTTAGTTTCAGAGATTATTTTCTGATATTTTAGATTTTTCATGATTTTCTAGAATTTTTTGAAATTTTCTGCAAAATCTCCAAAACCGGTGTTGGTCGGTATCGCTGACTGATTCCTGGATTTTTAGTTTTCAAATGGGTTTGAATTTTTAGAAACGGCTTTCACAATACTTCTTAGAATTACATGTCCTACCTAAATATATTTTTTTTAGATTTTTCTAAATTTATCAAAATTTGACCGATTCTGGTGTCGGCCGGTATTGCCGGAAGATTTCAGGATTTTTAATTTGAAAACTACATTGAATTTCTCAAATCTGATTTCATCATGTATCTTAGAATAATATTTGCTATTTTTGAGAATTTTTCGGTACGTTTCTGAAACAGTCAAATTTTTGCCTTATTTAAATAATAATATTTTTATCGGCGATTTCTTTTCTGGCTTTTCCATCCTCTACTCTCCTACTTTATGCTACCAGAAATTTTAACAAATAAAATAGATAATAATAAAAAATTTTTAAACATTTTATTTTCTTTTCTTATATTTTTTCCAATTTTCTTTTTTTATTTCTTTTCAATTATTCACCTTGATAACTCCCCCCTTAATCCACGCCTTAACAGTCGCTAGCCGCCTGCAGCCCGCCGACAGCCATGGGCTGCCGCGGCCCTACACCACCCCTACACCATCAATTCAATCCATTCCCTCATCCTCTATTAAACCATTCCATTTCAACACAAAATCCAAAAGAAAAATCAAAAGAAAATACTTCATCATCCTCCTCCAAACAAACCCACTCACGCATCACTTCCACCGCCGCCTCCACCTTCACCACCACCACCTCCGGCCACTTCTAAAACACCCAAACAACTCCCCAACAACTCCTCTTCACAACACCACCTCATTCCACCACCAACAACCACCCACCACCTCCAATTTCTCCAAAACCCACCTCCATTACCACAACTCCATCTCCAAAATTCTCCATCACCACCACCAAATTCTTCATTCTAATCAACCCAACAACATCTCCTCTTCCTTCTCTACCTCCCTACAACTTCCAACCATCACCACAACCACCACAACCACCACCACCACCATCTTCCACCACCTTCAAAACAACCCAACAACAACAACAACAACAACAAGGCACCACCTCCTCTCCCCTCATGCCCCGAGCGCGCGCTGCGCCCTGCTCGCCGCCGCCGCCGCCGCCGCGCCGGCCGGCCACCGCCGGCGGTGGGGGGGACCGAACCCCTCCTCCTCCTTCTCTTTTCTTTTCTTTCTTTCTTCATTTCTTTCTTTCTTTTTTCATTTCAAACTTTCAATCATTCCCTAAATAACACCTATTTCCCCTCATTCCAAAAATACCCCTCTCTTTATTCCCTTATTACTTCCCTTTTATTTCAACTCTACCCCCTTCCATTTCTATTTCTAATTTCCTTTTAAAAACACCCTATTTTCTCTCTTTTTCCTACAACTTTCTCTCTCCTCTCTCATTCCCTCTCTAATAATTTTTATAAATATTTATAAATATATATTTTAATATATATAATTGCGGGCTAGTGGATTCTCGTGCGGGTCGCCGATTTTCTGGACTTTAACCGGTATTTCGCCCCGGTCTCAGGCGAGTGCTTACTACTTAATTAAAAATAATTACCCTTGTGTTTATAACAAGATATTGACATGTGGATATTTTAAAATACCTAGTACTTGCCATGATAACTTTAGTACATAATTGTCATATTTAATTTTGATAATTGCCATGCTTAATTCCAATAATTGTCATGCTATATTTAATTCCGATAATTGTTATATTTAATTCGGATAATTGTCATGCTATATTTAATTCCAATAATTGCCATGCTATATTTAATTCTAATAATTGTCATATTTAATTTTGATAATTGCCATGCTTAATTCCAATAATTGCCATGCTATATTTAATTCCGATAATTGTCATACTATATTTGATTCCGGTATTTACCTTGCTATAGTTGACACCGATATTTGCCATGCTACCCTTGACCCGTGACATCTGACTCTGGCACTTGGTATTTACACCGGCACTCGATATATGGACCCGGTACTTGAGATATGACATACTTGATACCTGCATCTGACACACGGTATATGATATGTTTTTATGTGGTATAAATACCTGGACTTGACATCTTGACCCTTGACCGGACATTACTACCCTGAGACCTGTATTTACATGATATATTCATGACTATCACTTCTACGGGGACTTGACATGACTATCATATTATTACCAGATATTTGGTACTCCTGTACTCCTGTATTCTTGAACCCCTGAAATAGGGAGGCTCCTGACATTACTCCTGATATTATTCTCCTGTTGACCCCCGTAATATGATAACCATGAATATAGATTACTGTGAATACCCATTGTACATTATCACTGGACAAATTATAATAAGTGGACAACTTACATCGGGATGGGGGAAATTGATGGGTATTGATATAGCTTCTGTGTTTATGGTGGCCATACATATGTTGTACAACTTCCTGTAGGATTCGACCTGGAGGCCACCAGGCGTTTTCGTGGGGTGTACTGGCACCCCTACTCCCTTGCCTACCGGTTGTACCATAAGCCCCTGGGCCTATTCCTGTAGGAGCGGTGACATCCTATTCCTGTTCGGGCGTACAATAAGTCCCGGTACCTAGCGGTACGTTCCGGCTCAGTACCGGATACTCCTTGACCGTTGTCCCGGGCATGTACGGGACCCATTCTAAACATGGTTCGTCGTTCCCCATTAGTTTCCAATAACTTACTCTCGGATTTGTATGCTGAGGTATGTGGGATAAGACACATACCGACGTATACAAGTCAGACGAGTCTTAATAATTAATAATAACATGCTCCTGATATAGGACTAGCTATACTATTGACTTATACTGCTCACCACTTATACCTGTGCTACTTTGTGAGATTACTCGATTGCTTCCATACTCTTACATTATTATTGTGAAGGTAAAGTCAGATTATATAAATTCAGATTACAGTGACATGATGTACAGGGTATATATATGAGGGTTTCCATGTTTGGATTATTCCTTCGACGTACTAATCTCGCGGATCGGTAATGTGGACTTATATAACTGATTTCCTTGTAGTTACCTTACTTACTGTCTTATTTCATGTTCCTATATGGTTATATTCACGGTATACTTTTCATGTACACATGCATCTGTTATGCACGCCAGTTGGCTTTATATATGCACTCGCTGGGGTTGCTAACAACCCTGGATTCTCATGTCCAGATCTTGGAGTCTGGACCTTGGTGGCTTGGTTGTAGCTGATCAGAGCGCGCAGCGGATCCTCCCGTGGCGGTCAGAGTCGTCGCTGTAGTCCTTCCTCCCAGCTTTTCCCCTGGTTGGCTCCTGAGGTCCCTCTTGCTACTCGCGAGCATCTCGCTGTTTTTTTATACCTCTTCATGTATTATGTACTCTTGTACTTTCTGATGCTGTAACATTCATGTAATGTTGTATTATTCTTTATGATAACCATCTACTTGCGCTATTTCTGTTGGAATGTATGTACCACTGTGCTTCCGTCTCTGTTTCTTGCCTGTACTGATGCTTAGCGTATATATGCGAGGGTATTTCTGACCTGCGTATATACGTCGCAGTGGCGTCCCCGTACCCGCCGGATCGGAGCGTCACAGGTTGGTATCAGAGCTTAGGTTCTGACATCCTCAGTACAACCAGTTGGCAGATTATGATGTATTAATCTGCAGCTGGAAAGCATGAGTCTTGAATATACATTCCAATCGCAAGTACAGTGTTATCTATTCCTTCCTTGTAATCTTTTCCTTGGATCCTAAGACCCTTCTATCTTTTTCCTTTCAGCTTCTTCTTATCATCCCTTCAACCAACTCAGATATGGAAGGACGGAGAACCCGTAACGGTGCTGGCACTTCTCGCGACAGTTCTAATGGAGATGACGACAATATGATGAGGGTTATGCATGGCATGATGGAGAGTCAGCATCAGCAGACAGAGCTCTTGCGACAAGCATTATTGACAGCACCTAGAGAGCAGAGGCCTGGTAATGTATCTGATTTCAGGAGACTGCAGCCGGCTACATTTTCGGGTACAGAGAAGCCGTTGGACGCCGAGCAGTGGCTGATTGATACTACAGATCTTCTGAAGGCAACCCGGATTCCTCATGAGAACCAGGTGGAAGTGGTCAAGATCCAGCTGAAAGATGTGGCCAGAACCTGGTGGTTGGCAGAAGAAGCAAGATTGGAGAGGCCTATTACTTGGGATCAGTTCTCGAAGGGCTTCTATGAAAGGTTCTTCCCTGCAACAGCTCAGAAAGAGATGGAGGAGCAGTTCATCAGGTTGCAGCAGTTGAACCGATCTGTGGATGAGTACGCTGCTGAATTTCTGAGACTTAGTCGATTTGCCTCCTACATGGTGAGCGATGAGGAGAAGCGGGCCAGTAGATTTCAACAGGGACTGAAGATGGACATCCAGATACTCCTTAGCCCTCAGCATCTTAAGACGTACTCTCAGGTTCTCTCTATTGCCCGTGACGTAGAACGGGGACTGGAGAAGAAGGACAAGCACCAGATGCAGAACAAGCCAGTGAAGAGATCCTTTCAGTCGATGGATGAAGAAGACCCGACCAGACCCAGCGATGGCTCGATTGTCAGGCGACCATTCCGACCTCCCCCTCAGCAGGCGACATGCGGATATTGCCTGAGGCTCGGACACATCCAGAGCAATTGCCGAAGGGCAAACAGGCTGTGTTTGGCATGTGGATCTGGTGATCATTCATTAGATGTTTGTCCGTTCAAGAGGACGTGGAATGCTACCCCAGCACCTCTAGCACTTCCAGCACCACCGCCGGGAAGGAACCCCGAGCCAGTTGGCAGGAGAGCTCCACTCCCTCCCCAGCAACGAGGAGCAAGAGTTGGAGCCGATCGTGGGAGAGGCCAGGCTTACTATTTGTCAGCAGGAGAAGCCGAAGCGTCAGTTGCGGTAGCGGAAGGACAAGGAACTCAGTACCCAGATCAGGAGCCCTGATGATGTTTCTGTGACCGCTATTCCCCAATCTTTTGTGTCCTGAGGTTGTAATCTCCCTTATCCTTTTCAATTTATCATATTATCATCATCATTGTAATCTCTTCCATGTTCATCTCCCTCCTTATAGAAATTTCGAGGACGAAATTTTTGTTAGGTGGGTAGATTGTAGCACCCCGTACCCGGGATACGTACCCAGATACGAGTCCCAAATTTTTTTTCGACTATATTGCTCAATTTCCTTCATGTGTGTGTTTTTGAGTTGTTATTACTTATGTTCTTGAGTATCGGATCTGGATTCTCAGACCGAGAGTAAGCCCTGACCCGGACCGGGAACCCAATACCAGCCAGTAGCCCGATTTGACTTTTTGGTAGCCCGATTTGACTGATTTTAGTTTCAGAGACTGTTTTCTGATATTTTAGATTTTTCATGATTTTCTAGAATTTTCTGAAATTTTTCTGCAAAATCTCCAAAACCGGTGTCGGTCGGTATCGCTGACTGATTCCTGGATTTTTAGTTTTCAAATGGGTTTGAATTTTTAGAAACGGCTTTCACAATACTTCTTAGAATTACATGTCCTACCTAAATATATTTTTTTGAGATTTTTCTAAATTTATCAAAATTTGACCGATTCTGGTGTCGGCCGGTATTGCCGGAAGATTCTAGGATTTTTAATTTGAAAACTACATCGAATTTCTCAAATCCGATTTCATCATGTATCTTAGAATAATATTTGCTATTTTTGAGAATTTTTCGGTACGTTTCTGAAACAGTCAAATTTTTGCCTTATTTAAATAATAATATTTTTATCGGCGATTTCTTTTCTGGCTTTTCCATCCTCTACTCTCCTACTTTATGCTACCAGAAATTTTAACAAATAAAATAGATAATAATAAAAATTTTTAAACATTTTATTTTCTTTTCTTATATTTTTTCCAATTTTCTTTTTTTATTTCTTTTCAATTATTCACCTTGATAACTCCCCCCTAATCCACGCCTTAACAGTCGCTAGCCGCCTGCAGCCCGCCGACAGCCATGGGCTGCCGCAGCCCTACACCACCCCTACACCATCAATTCAATCCATTCCCTCATCCTCTATTAAACCATTCCATTTCAACACAAAATCCAAAAGAAAAATCAAAAGAAAATACTTCATCATCCTCCTCCAAACAAACCCACTCACGCATCACTTCCACCGCCGCCTCCACCTTCACCACCACCACCTCCGGCCACTTCTAAAACACCCAAACAACTCCCCAACAACTCCTCTTCACAACACCACCTCATTCCACCACCAACAACCACCCACCACCTCCAATTTCTCCAAAACCCACCTCCATTACCACAACTCCATCTCCAAAATTCTCCATCACCACCACCAAATTCTTCATTCTAATCAACCCAACAATATCTCCTCTTCCTTCTCTACCTCCCTACAACTTCCAACCATCACCACAACCACCACAACCACCATCTTCCACCACCTTCAAAACAACCCAACAACAACAACAACAACAACAAGGCACCACCTCCTCTCCCCCCAAGCCCCGAGCGCGCGCTGCGCCCTGCTCGCCGCCGCCGCCGCCGCCGCCGCGCCGGCCGGCCACCGCCGGCGGTGGGGGGGACCGAACCCCTCCTCCTCCTTCTCTTTTCTTTTCTTTCTTTCTTCATTTCTTTCTTTCTTTTTTTCATTTCAAACTTTCAATCATTCCCTAAATAACACCTATTTCCCCTCATTCCAAAAATACCCCTCTCTTTATTCCCTTATTACTTCCCTTTTATTTCAACTCTATCCCCTTCCATTTCTATTTCTAATTTCCTTTTAAAAACACCCTATTTTCTCTCTTTTCCTACAACTTTCTCTCTCCTCTCTCATTCCCTCTCTAATAATTTTTATAAATATTTATAAATATATATTTTAATATATATAATTGCGGGCTAGTGGATTCTCGTGCGGGTCGCCGATTTTCTGGACTTTAACCGATATTTCGCCCCGGTCTCAGGCGAGTGCTTACTACTTAATTAAAAATAATTACCCTTGTGTTTATAACAAGATATTGACATGTGGATATTTTAAAATACCTAGTACTTGCCATGATAACTTTAGTACATAATTGTCATATTTAATTTTGATAATTGCCATGCTTAATTCCAATAATTGTCATGCTATATTTAATTCCGATAATTGTTATATTTAATTCGGATAATTGTCATGCTATATTTAATTCCAATAATTGCCATGCTATATTTAATTCTAATAATTGTCATATTTAATTTTGATAATTGCCATGCTTAATTTCAATAATTGCCATGCTATATTTAATTCCGATAATTGTCATATTATATTTGATTCCGGTATTTACCTTGCTATAGTTGACACCGATATTTGCCATGCTACCCTTGACCCGTGACATCTAACTCTGGCACTTGGTATTTACACCGGCACTCGATATATGGACCCGGTACTTGAGATATGACATACTTGACACCTGCATCTGACACACGGTATATGATATATTTTTATGTGGTATAAATACCTGGACTTGACATCTTGACCCTTGACCGGACATTACTACCCTGAGACCTGTATTTACATGATATATTCATGACTATCACTTCTACGGGGACTTGACATGACTATCATATTATTACCAGATATTTGGTACTCCTGTACTCCTGTATTCTTGAACCCCTGAAATAGGGAGGCTCCTGACATTACTCCTGATATTATTCTCCTGTTGACCCCCGTAATATGATAACCATGAATATAGATTACTGTGAATACCCATTGTACATTATCACTGGACAAATTATAATAAGTGGACAACTTACATCGGGATGGGGGAAATTGATGGGTATCGATATAGCTTCTGTGTTTATGGTGGCCATACATATGTTGTACAACTTCCTGTAGGATTCGACCTGGAGGCCACCAGGCGTTTCCGTGGGGTGTACTGGCACCCCTACTCCCTTGCCTGCCGGTTGTACCATAAGCCCCTGGGCTTATTCCTGTGGGAGCGGTGACATCCTATTCCTGTTCGGGCGTACAATAAGTCCCGGTACCTAGCGGTACGTTCCGGCTCAGTACCGGATACTCCTTGATCGTTGTCCCGGGCATGTACGGGACCCATTCTAAACATGGTTCGTCGTTCCCCATCAGTTTCCAATAACTTACTCTCGGATCTGTATGCTGAGGTATGTGGGATAGGACACATACCGACGTATACAAGTCAGACGAGTCTTAATAATTAATAATAACATGCTCCTGATATAGGACTAGCTATACTCTTGACTTATACTGCTCACCACTTATACCTGTGCTACTTTGTGAGATTACTCGATTGCTTCCATACTCTTACATTATTATTGTGAAGGTAAAGTCAGATTATATAAACTCAGATTACAGTGACGTGATGTACAGGGTATATATATGAGGGTTTCCATGTTTGGATTATTCCTTCGACGTACTAATCTCGCCGATCGGTAATGTGGGCTTATATAACTGATTTCCTTGTAGTTACCTTACTTACTGTCTTATTTCATGTTCCTATATGGTTATATTCACGGTATACTTTTCATGTACACATGCATCTGTTATGCACGCCAGTTGGCTTTATATATGCACTCGCTGGGGTTGCTAACAACCCTGGATTCTCATGTCCAGATCTTGGAGTCTGGACCTTGGTGGCTTGGTTGTAGCTGATCAGAGCGCGCAGCGGATCCTCCCGTGGCGGTCAGAGTCGTCGCTGTAGTCCTTCCTCCCAGCTTTTCCCCTGGTTGGCTCCTGAGGTCCCTCTTGCTACTCGCGAGCATCTCGCTATTTTTTTATACCTCTTTATGTATTATGTACTCTTGTACTTTCTGATGCTGTAACATTCATGTAATGTTGTATTATTCTTTATGATAACCATCTACTTGCGCTATTTCTGTTGGAATGTATGTACCACTGTGCTTCTGTCTCTGTTTCTTGCCTGTACTGATGCTTAGCGTATATATGCGAGGGTATTTCTGACCTGCGTATATACGTCGCAGTGGCGTCCCCGTACCCGCCGGATCGGAGCGTCACAGAGTGCATAATGAGCCCTAGCATTGGCATCAAATTCTTTGGTCTCTATTTCGGACCAAGTAGATTCATCACCGGGGGGTGCACTAAAGGGTTTGGTCACGGCCTTTGCAACTCGACTACCTAGAGATTGCAAGAAAACGGTCATCTTAACCTTCCATATGGGAAAGTTAAGTCCATCAAACTTAGGGGGTGTCTTGATACCATCGGCCATTTTTACTATGTGAGTATGAATGAAATAATTAACAATATTAGGATCTCTCTAAGGTTGTTAAGCCAAATCCTAGAGTCCAAGCTCTGATACCAATTGAAATACACCTAGAGGGGGGGTGAATAGGTGTGATTGCTAATCTAATGATCTTTTTAAAACTTAGTATGATGAATGATGCAACGATCTCTCAAAATAAGACTAAGAGCCGAATATCCCGTGAGAGGTTCTGAACTCCTTCCTCCCAATTCCCCTTTAAATGGGTTAGAGGTGCGCAATGCAACCTTGTTGTATGAGATTATGATCGATCAAGGCAAGATATGATGGATGAATGGTGAGATGCACACAAGTATTACAAGCTTGAAATAAAAGCACAAATAAAGAAACAAGATCACAAGCAAGTAATTGAAAGCAATAAAGTGCAAGAGAATTTAAAGACAAAATTGACGCAAGGCAATCGCAAACACAAGAAGTTTGTTTCGAGGTTCGAGCCACCGCTCTACTCCCCGCCTTCACCTCCGTGAAGGGTTTCCACTATCCACCGAGGACGCCTTACAATGGTCTACCGAAGACCGGAGCACCGAGCTCTTACAATAACCTCTACCGAAGAGGTGTCTCCACAAGAACAAGGATCACAAGAACAATAGTGATCTCCACAAGATCACAAAACTCTTTCCCAAACTCTTTTACAATCTCTCACTCTTTTACAACTTCTCTATAGTATGAGTAAAGGATTTTTGGCTCTAGAAGTGTAGTGAGAAAAACTTCAGTTGTAGAGTGATATTAGCAATCAAACACAACTAAAAAACAAGCTTAAAAAGAATTGGAATTGGAAGCTTTGAAAACTATTTTTCTTCTCCTTTGAAAAACAATGAAAACTTGGGATTTTTCTTGGTAAATAGTAAGGACCCATTCCCCTCTATTTATAAGGAGAGAATAGGTTAAAAACAATTTCTTTACACCTAATTTGGCCTGAAAAAGGTCTCCAACAACTCTCAAAAAGTTTGTTAAAACAGAAAATAAAAACAGATTTCAGAATTACACCAAAGAGGAAAGAGCCGTTGGGCTCTTGCAGGAGTAGCGGTCGACCGGTCGGTCGACCGTTTGCCCTGTTGGCAAAGAGCCGTTGGACTCCGGTCGACCGCTCGGTCGACCGTTTCCTTCAAAGGAAACACAGTTTCCTTAAGGCGGTCGACCGCCCGGTCGACCCAAACAAACCGAGAGTGGACCTGCTTACAGTCGGTCGACCGGGGCCGTCGACCGACAGACGTGCACAAACGTGCACGTCCTGGCACTGGCGCCGGTCGACCGGGCGGTCGGCCGGTCAGCCTGAAATAGGGAAAATCAGTATTTTTCTGACTTAGGAAAATTTTGTAAAATAGTTTTGGGTTTGAACAATCTTAAGTATCATGCTAGTAGGGGTATATGCACATGATCTAAACATGTTATTTATTTTGTAAAACTTAAGATCATGTAAATATCTACTAAGGCATGAGACAAAAATTAAAACATGAAAACTTAAAAATAAAACTTCACATTTTAGCAAAAATAAATTGTGTATGTGTATCCTAGAGCCAAATATCCAATACTCAAACTTTAACATTCTATTCTTACAATGATTCTAAAGACTTCAAGTTCTTCAAGGGGGGCTTTCTCCATATGATCTTCAAACTTGCATCTTGAGCCCAAATTGAGTTGACTTGAGTCCAAAGCACCTTCCTTTAGGGAAGAACTCCTCTAGTTGAGATAGAATCCTGAAACAAACTTAAACAACAAACAATATTAGTACAAATAACTAATATGTTTTGTAATCATCAAAACACACTAAAAACGGGTGATTGTAACCTTGGGCCAACATGAGAGAGAACGAAGCCCTCATAGACGTGGTTGTCATGCTAATCAAGTGGAGACGCGAACTTCAGGGAATTGAAGTTGAGATGTGACTCTCAATTGTTGTGGAGACCAGCTCTAAATTATTATAAAGATGCGGCTCTCAATTATTGTAGAGACGCGGTTCTCAGAACATGAAGATCATGTTAGATGCTTCCAGACATGGACGCAGGCACCGCATCAGACGCGTGTCTGGTTCGGATTAAGCTCGAGATATGCGCTATATATCTCGGCCACTGAAAGGCCTATAAAAGACCTAGGTCTTTCAACAGTTTATTCACTTTGACTGTCCATCACCTTCGATCAGACCCGCATCTAAAGCTCTCAAGCTTTCTCAAAACCAATAAAGCTCCGAGCTTTTTTCTAATTTTTTTTGAAGATTTCACCATCGTGATGGCTCCGAAACCTAAGAAAACAGCTGGTTTTTCGAGTGCCACCGCTGCACCGACCATTATGGGTGGTTCTTCTTCTCAAGAAGCCCTAATTTCTGGTAAGTGGAATGGCTTTCGCCATTGAGAATACGAAGAGGCTCTGTCCTCTTAACTTCCTTTTGAAGTTTCAACAACTTCTGTTAAAGTTGATCAGTCAACAAGGATCTCACTAGTCTGTGTTTGATTTACGAACACGGTCCTCGCATTGATGAGCAGAACGCGAATCTGGTGATCTTGGCATTTCTTTGCTTTGTCAACGAGACCCTTGCATCTGCGAGTTGAACGTGAGTCTAGGGGACTCCGTGTCTTGAGACTTCTGAACGCGGGTCTCATTTATGAACTCGTGTTTGAGTCTCTAGACTTAGAGAAATTTCTAAGTATGAAGTCTAGACATAGGCTCCATGTGAGCCTCGCATTTTAGTTATAGAACACAAGTCTCATGTGTTTGAGTCCCGCATTTGGACTCCAATATTTTAATGTTATTTCATTATTTTTTCAAAGTACTGATATTGTATTTTTGTCTTTGCGGAGAAGTATTCCTCGAATCCTCTGGCAAAGAGGCGCCATGTTGGCCATGTAGGTGGAACAGATCCGTATGTCGTCTCCAAACTTGATAGGACTGTGCCGGCTTTTACTGGAAAGAATTGGGAACGACGAGCCAAGTTAAGTCAGGCAAGCTCGCAGACTCTCCCAGAACTTATCACGGATGTGAGACTTGAATCAGAGGCCTGTTCATTATTGAAAAAACTGAATTTTTTATTCGGAGACTCCATCCATGAGGATGTAGAGGTGATGCTTGATGGTAGCTACAAATAGCTCTATCGGCTTGGAGAGAATCGCTTCTTCCTTCCCGACATGGAAAGGATGTTTTCCTTATCATTCATCTAGCCGATGTCTCTTCATTGATCGATGAAGTGGGACCTGCCAGAGGAACAATCTGAAGTTTGTCTCGGGCAGATCTTTCATCATATGGTAATCCCTGTAGATCATGATAAAAATGTAGTCATTGTTGCCGGGTTCTTTGGGGGCGGAGTATCCCATAGGTGAGACTCTCCCCCAGGCATCCATATTCATTAACCAATTTATGAATGTGAAGGGTGACTTCCTAAAAGGCGAGTTTCGAACATTGAGATAGATTCATTCTTCGGACAAGTATTGGTGGTCTAAGATAGTGGGCTTTGTCCTTGAAGACTTGAAGGATGAACTACTATAGACCGCTCTCTATACCGCAGTTCTGGCTGTTCAGTATGGCATCCCGTATAGCAGCCATCACTTTTTTGCCATGTTGGAGCGTTATAATCCAGAGACATGTACATTCTTCACCCGGTCGGGGAGATGGGTCTCGATTTTCATGAGATGTATGAAGTCTCTGGATTGGTGATGGAGGACATTCCGTATGAAGAATATGGACCATCGGTCGAAGAATTGCACTTGATGGAGGATAGTGCTCCTTTGGTATACAAACATATTGGGAAGTGTTATGTCACTTCCATATTTGCGCTGAGATCACCGGTTGGAGGTCCGGAGGGGTCAAATAAATGCTTGGCAGATTACCTCTTTAATGGTTTGGGAGATAAGGTTGACCGATTGACCCGCCTAGCCCTAAGCACAGATACGAAAATTAAAAAGAGGATTAGCGCTTCAACATCCTCGTATGCCATTGAATCAGCTGAAAACACTTTTAGATCAAGCACAGTCTTTGAAAGTTCTCATCATCAGGCTAAGACTCCTATTTCCAACAGGGCCCTACTAGCTGGTTTTAAATGCTGTGGTTGAAAAGGTGTGTTGTACCGACACTTTTTCACGAAGTTATAGTGGCCGATGTGGTGTACCCTGCGCTCCTACTGGCGTTTGGCCGGGGCATTGATCTTCTTCCAACGACGGTGGGGTATATCTAGAACAGAATTTAGGCATTAACCAAGAAATTCTGCAAAGTGAAAGCTCTGGTGGATGCTAATGGCAATGCGCTAACTGACCAGCATGGTAATTCTGAGGTCAAAGTGTCCAATCCTAGAATTGAACTTTTGTATACTTATTTGGTGGTGTGGTGTGTCATGCATTGCCTATCTCTGATGACAGTTGCGTACACATTGGAAGACTTTC
The DNA here is from genome assembly GCA_038442645.1 of Agave tequilana. Lineage (NCBI taxonomy): Eukaryota > Viridiplantae > Streptophyta > Magnoliopsida > Asparagales > Asparagaceae > Agave > Agave tequilana. The sequence continues at coordinate 91,003 of JAVJIF010031984.1, forward strand.
TATTGTTCTTGCAGAAGTTAGAGCGCTCGACTTAGCAGCATACCGATGTTTTTACATTGGGAGAGCCATTCAGAGTGACATAAATTATCAGTTGGTCTGATGCCTCCCTAACATTCAGGATACATCGTATGGAGATCTATTCCTGGATGTCGCAGAGTTAGATGGGTACACCACTCTACCGGTGTCTTCTGCTGGCTACTGGATATCCAATCGAAATATCTCGTTTTTCATTAGGGTGACACTTGTACAATCTAGGCTTATCTTCCAAGCCGATTTGCCCGTCAATTTGGGTATAATCAGCTCTACGTGGGGAACCCAAAAACCAGTCTTCACTTCAGTGGGAACCTGTTTGAAGGGGCACAAGCATGGTATTTTCACGTGGCCGGAGGGACGGGGGCGATGTTCAGTCTTCCCCAGAGATCCCCTGACGCATATACCAGCCTCAGCTTTTGCAATTGGTATATTATTACCAATACAGTTTTGGGTTATGAGATGAATGCCTTATGCATTAAATCCATCAAATCCACTTATGAAGCTTGTAAGGGAGCCAAGACCATTCATAAGAAGGGAATGAACGAGTTATTGGAGGCTGAGAAAGAAGTTGGTGCATATGAAGCGGCAGGGTACGTTGTTGAACTTCAGAGGAACATTCTATAAAAAAGTCTCGCTAAGCCATGGCAAAGAATCCTCATCCATCCTCTTCCACTGGTGGTTCAATTTGGAAGAAGGCCCCAAGGGAGCCTGAAATTGAAGTTCTGCTGCATGGGGCTTCTTAGTCAGGGTTGGGTTCTGTGGAGTCCGAGGAAGAGGAAGAGATGGCTCCTCTGCTCATTCAGAATTAGTGTAATAAGGGACTTGTCACTTTAGAAGAAACAGAGGTTGCGGAAGGGCCTCAGTCAGAAGCTTCGTTAGCCTCCTTAATTACCTCAGGCGAAGGAGTTGAGACACAATCGGTCTCTCCAAGCATTATGATGCTAGCCTTGAAGGTCATTGAATCCAGTCCGACTACTGAACCAATCGGTGGAAAAGCTCTAGTTGCTGAGGCGTCCTTGGTCCAATTGTCATCTTTGTCATCTAAAGACGATGACCATGATATTGGATCTGAGTCTACTTCTCATAATGCTAGTAAGTCTTTGCATGCGGCGGAAGAGGAGATGCAAGTAGCTCCCTTAGAGATAGAGCTGCCTTCTAAATAGATTGTTACTGCCGAAGGTATCTTTTTTCTTTTCCACCCATGTCTCTTCCTATAGAAAACATAGACGATATCTTGATCATCCGTTTAGTAACCTTTTGCCTAAGCTACTGCTGCTACTGAAGGCGAAACTTTTCCAAATATCGCTGAGATGATTGAAGAACTGACTTAGCTAGAAGGCACGGGAGTTTCAAGATCAGCACCGAGGTAGCCTCTGTAGGTACAACATTCATGGCTGAGGAATCTTCTCAGCTGGGAAAACTACCAGAGGGTTTGCCCCCTTCGTCTCCTTAACCTGGTAAGATACCAGCATTTGATAATCTCCCTCTCAGTGTTCGCTGACGTTGTTGTAATGGTTGTAGGTGACATCTTCCCAACTCAAGTAGAAGAGCCTTTTATGAGCACTGGTGTGGAGAACATTCCTTTAACTTCTGACCGTATCTCTATTGCGATCGTAGAGACTAGATCCCCGCCGGTACCGACACCAGCTATGAACATTCTGGAAGAGTTGTCTCTCTAAATGGTCAGGTGATTCTTCACGATAATGGAGTATTGTACTATATTGATGCCTTCTGGGCGAAGTTCCTTTGAGTTCATACGAATACTCCTTGAAAACCAGGTCGAGAACATCCGACAGACTAGGGATTCTGATCAAGCGAGAGCGCATCAAGTACTAGTTGAGCAACTCAGTGTGTACTCAAAGAACTTAGGAACCTGGAGAAAGTCAGCCCGGTTGCTGATGTTCAAAGGGCGTCCGAGTGTAACACCCCGCTCCCAGAATACGTACCTAGTTGCGTATTCATATTTTCTGATCGTATTTTTCAATTTACTTCCTGTATTTATTTTGTATTATGAATTATTTATATGATCATTTTGTCTTGGATCCGGATTCGTGGACTCAGAGTCTGCCCTTCTCTGAACCGGGGACCCGATCCTAGTGTATTACTCAATTTGGTCTTTTCGGTTATCAGATTTGACCAATTTCAGTTTCAAATATCATTTTCTAATATTTTAGATTTTCTATGATTTTCTGGAATTTTCCTGAATTAAATGAAAAATCTTCAAAACCGGCGTCGACCAGCACCGCTGACCGACTTCTGGATTTTTAATTTACAAATGGAGTCAAATTTAGAGAAACCGCTTTCATATATTTTCTTAGAATAATATTTACTATCTTAATTCATTTTTTGGACATTTTCAGAATTTATCAGATTTCTGCCAGATTTGGTGTCGACCGATATTGGCGGCCGATTCCAGAATTTTTAATTTAAAAACTATAAAGAATTTCTTCAAACTAATTTTACCATGATTCTTAAAATAATATTCTTGATTTTTGAGAATTTTTGCGGGTCGTTCCGAGATATTTGATTTCGGGACGATTTCGGTATTTTTCCGAAAATTTTCCGTATCCGCAACCGAATCCCGGGAATCCGCTACTCTAATTATTTTCACTTTTTCTTCCAAGAAAATATCTTTCTCTTTTCATTTTCTTTTCCTTTTTCCTTTTTCTTTCCTTCCTTTTTCTTCCACCAAATTCTACAAACTTCTCCATCCTTCCATTTCTTTCCTCCAAAAATATCTCCAAAATATCTCCTCCACCAAAATATCTTCTCCAAAATATCCAACTCCTCTCCCATCACCATGGCCGGCCAAGAGTGGCCAAGAGAAACATCTCACCCCTCCATTTTACAAAAAACCCCTCTCTAAATATTTATTCACATCACCTTCACAAATCCAAATCCTATATATACCTTTCCTTCTCCTTTCCACTTCAATTTTCTCTTCACCTTCACCAAAGCCTTAACCACCACCAACTCCTCCTTCATCTCCACCTCAACAACAACCACTACAACTTCTCCAAATCCTCACCTTCATCTTCTTCCTCCTCCATCTCCATGTAAACCACCACAAACTCCAACAACTCCACCAAAGCCTCCACCTTCTCCTTTACCTTCTCCAAATGCCACCACCATCAAAACTCTCCACAAAACCACCATCCCACCATTTTCTTAAGGGCCGGCCACCTCCTTTGGATTGGGGCCGAGCTCTTCTTCGTCAGCAACGCCTCGATGATTATTCCGGTAATCGTTCACGATTATTCCGGTAATCATTCCGGTGACATCTCTGATGATTATTCCGGTAATCGTTCACGATTATTCCGGTAATCATTCCGGTGACATCTCCGATGATTATTCCGGTAATCAATTACGATTATTCCGGTAATCATTCCGGTGACATCTCCGATGATTATTCCGGTAATCATTCACGATTATTCCGGTAATCATTTCGGTGACAAGTTCAACGACAACATAAACACCACCACCAACAAAATCACCTTTTCACTCTCTCTCCCTATCCATGCGTCTCCCATTTCTCTATCACTCTCTCTGATTGAGTGCTGACGCGGATCTCACTCCCGCGTCCAAGCAATTCTTAACACGGCCTTCGCGTTCCTGTATCAACACGACGCGGAGCTTGTGCCCGCGTCTGTGTTCTTCTCGTGTTAACGCGACGCGGAACCCCCGACCGCATCCGCGTTCTCCTCGTGCCCTGACTTGAATGCGGGTCTCGAACCCCGCATTTATGGCACCTTCGCGACGCGATTCCCGCGTCTGTGATTCCCGCTCTGCTATTCTCGCAACGCGATTCCCGAGTCTGTGATTCCCGCGTCTGTGATTCCCGCGTTTGCTATTTCCGCAACGCAACTCCCGCGTCTGCAACCCCCGTGTCTCACTCTCAAAACCCGCGTCTCCCTGTGCACTCTCTCTTTCTCTCTTATATGGCGCGTGCGCGAGTTCCATGGATTTTGGACCTTTCGGCATTTCCGGTGATTTAGGCGAGTGTTCTCACTTTCTTCTTGACTTTCCCATTTCAGCGAGTGTCCTCGCCTCCATTTGGATTTCCCCGCTTTGTCGGGTCGACATGTATTTTATTCCATGTTTATATGTATTTTACTGCTTTATACTATGCGTGGCCGACCCTTCGTGGTCGTTGAACTCTGGGTTTCTACCCACTCCTGGGATGGCTGGTAACCACCGAGAGTGCGAGCGTTCTTGGTCCCTCAGCCCTCAGCCTCCGGTCTCTCACTATCTTGAAAGAGAAGTGATTGGGACCGTCAGGTTCTCAGCACTACCTCCAGACCATTCAGCCTCCGGTCACTCACTATCTCGAATGGGAAGTGATTGGGACCGTCAGGTCTTCAGCTCCGCCTGGTTATCATGATCAGCGTTCAGCGCTTTACCACTAGATTCGTCTAGGCGAGATGCTGCCGGACTTCCTACTCGCACTTTAAGCCGAGTTGTCCCGGTAACCGTGCCAGACGCTCCAGTGTTAAATACTGTTTGCTGTCTGTACTTCCAGCTTGCTCAGCTCCGCTTAGTTGTGCTCAGCTACTACTTTGCCACATGCCATATATTTACCTGATATGTTAACACTTGCCATGTCACTACTTCATACCTGTTACATGCATGCTACTATTTAACACCTGTTTATATCACCTGACATATGATATGTTATCACCTGACCACCCGACATGCTACTACTTGACACTGGCTCATGTTATACCACCAGTTCCCGGCGGATCCTGAATGGAACTAAGTGCCACACGGAGCAAAGTGCCACACCACACAAGTGGTGGGGGCCACCTCTTGAATCTGTGGGGGCCACCTCTAGAATCCATTCCCCTCAGAACAAAGTGCCACATGGAACAAAGTACCACACCACATACGTGGTGGGGGCCACCTCTTGAATCTGTAGGGCCATCTCCTGCCTGTACCTGATCTCTTGTTATGAACTCCTGTCATGACCAGATAATTAAGCCATAAAAAGGATAACTTGCATGGGGAATGGGAGGAAGTGATGGATGCCGGTATGATGCCTTGCTTATAGTAGTGGAATACCAGAACTGACGATTCGTGTTAGGGGGATTTCAGGCCCCCAGAAGATGCGTGTTAGGGGGATTTAAGGCCCCCCAATGGCTGTGTCCCGGGCGGACGGGAACTACTATAAGAGGAGCTATCAGTTCTTCATCAGCTTCCAGTAACGAACCTCGGCTTGCTTATATATGGATGTATATGTGTTGGGATGTACACCAGGACACATACCTAGATATATGGGTCAGACGAGTAATAATAATAAAAGATGCCTGTTATGTACTCCTGTTATGCCTGTTATGTACTCCTGTTATGCCTGTTATGTACTCCGGTTATGCCTGTTATGTACTCCTGTTATGCCTGTTATGAACTCCCGTTATACTTGTTATGATTCATGTTATGCCTGTTATGTACTCCAGTTATGACCGTTGTGTGATTTGCCACGAATGCTTTCATCAGATTTTACATCGGATTTTCGGTTTTATGATTATTATCATATTCGCTGCCCATACCCTGCTTTATTCCTTGTGTTCCATTCCATCAGTCTCATGTTCCTATCTTACCATACCATGAGTACTTCCTGCTTGATATCACTTGTTATATATCTACCTGCCTATACATGCTTATGCTCACGACACGGTTTTCAATGCACGATTATGATTCGGTTTTATCGATACACTTGTACTTATCTCAACACGCCATCCGGCTTTTGTATCACCACTCGCCTGGGGAGTTCTATCTGACTCCCCTGGATTCTCATGTCCAGGTCATGGAGCTTGGAGCGTGTGGATTCCCCCAGTTGTTGATCAGAGTAGCGCAGCGGTAGCGTGGATCTCCAGCAGGCCATCTGAAGCCCCATCCTTCCAGGCCCCCTTGTGTGGCTCTAGAGTTTTCCTGTTATGACTCTGAGCCACCTATTGTACTGTTCATACTTGTACACCTCTTTGTATTCTCGCAATTGCGCATGTCAGTGATGTAATATTCATGTAATATTGGATCACCTCTGGTGATAACTTTGTAATTGTACTCATGTGTTGGAATGTATAATGCACCACTTGCTTTCGTACTCTGATTCTTGCTTGTACTGATGCTTAGCGTATATACGTGAGGGTATTTCTGACCTGCGTATATACGTTGCAGTAACGTCTCCGTACCCGCTGGATCGGGGCGTTACAGGATGGTATCAGAGCCTAGCTTAGGTTCTACATCCTCAGTACGTCCAGACGGCAAATTAATGGTAAAGAAATTTGCAACTGGAATGCTTGAGTCCTGGTTATACAGTCCAACTACAAGTACAGAGTTATATATTCTTTCTTGATCATCCTTCCTTTGATTCCTTACTTCCATCTTTCCCCTGTTTTGGTTTTTCGAAGCCTTTATACCAACATAAGATATGGATATACTAGAGAGGTAGTGGCTGGCTCTGAATAAAGCTATTATATGATCTCTTCGGCTGACTCTATGGTGCTCGGGTATTCTCAGGATTGATCCTAATTGGGTTATCTTTCAGAAGTCAGTAGTCGGAATTCTCTACGGATATTCTACATTCTCGACTATATCTTTCAGAGTGATTGATGCCTAGTAGTATCGGTCTTCTTTATTATGCTCAGGACTATCAGGGTTTCCTTTATCTTCAATATTCTAGCTTATGCTCAGAGGGCTATAAAGTATGCAGTACAACTGGAACTCTATTGCAAAGTAACGACATCAAATCAGTATTATTTGGTACCGTTCAAAAACTTATACAGCCAGAGGTGCAGAAGATATCTATATTCTGATTACTGTTTAGTCAACTTGAGAGCCCTACCTATAGTGCTTCATGTCTTAATTGGTATAATTTCCACCCATGTCCCCATTGTGTTCATTTTACCCCTTATCGAAATTGCGAGGACGCAATTTTTTGTAAGGTGGATGGAATGTAACACCCCGCTCCCAGAATACGTACCTAGTTGCGTATTCATATTTTCTGATCGTATTTTTCGATTTACTTCCTGTATTTATTTTGTATTATGAATTATTTATATGATCATTTTGTCTTGGATCCGGATTCGTGGACTCAGAGTCTGCCCTTCTCTGAACCGGGGACCCGATCTTAGTGTATTACTCAATTTGGTCTTTTCGGTTATCAGATTTGACCAATTTTAGTTTCAAATATCATTTTCCAATATTTTAGATTTTCTATGATTTTCTGGAATTTTCCTGAATTAAATGAAAAATCTTCAAAACCGGCGTCGACCAGCACCGCTGACCGACTTCTGGATTTTTAATTTACAAATGGAGTCAAATTTGGAGAAACTGCTTTCATATATTTTCTTAGAATAATATTTACTATCTTAATTCATTTTTTGGGCATTTTCAGAATTTATCAGATTTCTGCCAGATTTGGTGTCGACCGATATTGGCGGCCGATTCCAGGATTTTTAATTTAAAAACTATAAAGAATTTCTTAAAACTAATTTCACCATGATTCTTAAAATAATATTCTTGATTTTTTAGAATTTTTGCGGGTCGTTCCGAGATATTTGATTTCGGGACGATTTCGGTATTTTTCCGAAAGTTTTCCGTATCCGCAACCGAATCCCGGGAATCCGCTACTCTAATTATTTTCACTTTTTCTTCCAAGAAAATATCTTTCTCTTTTCATTTTCTTTTCCTTTTTCCTTTTTCTTTCCTTCCTTTTTCTTCCACCAAATTCTACAAACTTCTCCATCCTTCCATTTCTTTCCTCCAAAAATACCTCCAAAATATCTCCTCCACCAAAATATCTTCTCCAAAATATCCAACTCCTCTCCCATCACCATGGCCGGCCAAGAGTGGCCAAGAGAAACACCTCACCCCTCCATTTTACAAAAAACCCCTCTCTAAATATTTATTCACATCACCTTCACAAATCCAAATCCTATATATACCTTTCCTTCTCCTTTCCACTTCAATTTTCTCTTCACCTTCACCAAAGCCTTAACCACCACCAACTCCTCCTTCATCTCCACCTCAACAACAACCACTACAACTTCTCCAAATCCTCACCTTCATCTTCTTCCTCCTCCATCTCCATGTAAACCACCACAAACTCCAACAACTCCACCAAAACCTCCACCTTCTCCTTTACCTTCTCCAAATGCCACCACCATCAAAACTCTCCACAAAACCACCATCCCACCATTTTCTTAAGGGCCGGCCACCTCCTTTGGATTGGGGCCGAGCTCTTCTTCGTCAGCAACGCCTCCGATGATTATTCCGGTAATCGTTCACGATTATTCCGGTAATCATTCCGGTGACATCTCCGATGATTATTCGGTAATCGTTCACGATTATTCCGGTAATCATTCCGGTGACATCTCCGATGATTATTCCGGTAATCAATTACGATTATTCCGGTAATCATTCCGGTGACATCTCCGATGATTATTGTTGACACTTAAAAAAGACAAGATTCTCATTGGTCCGAACGATGTCTAAACTTGTTGACATTTACAAAAGACAAGGGACAGACGAGCTGAAGACCAGTTTTTCACCCAACTCCAAGGGACAAGGAAGCGGTTTGGACTCCACTGATCCAGCAAGCAGAACAGTGAACCCGGATTGTTTCTAACAGACCTCAGCAGGTCTAAAATGCTAGCATTTAGCATTACATTAGCCCAAGGAGATAGCCTCGCTTGAGAGGCTAACATCATCCAGAGCACCGCCAGGAAGCTAACTGATAGCTTCGCCGAAAACCCTCTTTTCGGACTTCGCCGAAGACCCTCTTTCGGACTTCGCCAGGAATTGCCTCTAGCTCCGCTATGAGCCTCAAAGCGGGCAGCTCCGCCATCAGCCTGCTATGGTCAACCTTTGACCAATCAAATCTCCTGATGAGATCGGATTCAATCTAATCAAATCCAATCAGGATTCAAATATGGCAGGTGATTGCCACAATCTCTTGACTCTCTTGAAACGAGTAAGTGGATCAAGGAGAATCAATCAACGATATGGAAAGGATCATAACATATCGGAAAGATCAACCGATTTGCCATTTTCTAGCTCCGCGGAAGCTATTATAGCCTCGCAGCAAGGCTACTTTCCAGATTCAAACAGATTCGGTTCAATCTGTTTCTATATCTTCAAAGGGGACGATTATACCCATACTTTCCCTATAAATAGCCCGTCAGGGGCACAAGGGAGAGGCATCGGATTGCAGAGGAAGGAGCCATCAATTGCCTTCTGATCGCAAGAATCGATCAATTAGCTTCTTCGACTGAGGCTTCTTCATAACGCACCGTGCGTTCTCGAATTCAGAGACCTTTTAGAGAATTGCTTTCTCTATCCAGGGTGTTGATACCCTAACATCGTCCTTCTTCTCAAGGAATCTCCGGAACCAGGCGAGAAGGAATTCCTTATCGAAGGCGATTTTGAGAAGCAGCAAGAGGGTTCTACCAATCCTCTATTCTCTGATTCCCGGAACCAGGCGAGAAGGGAATCCCATCGCTCGCATCGTCAAAGGGACAAAGTGGTCGCGCGCTGACCAGACTCCTATCGGCACACTTCTCCAGAATCTCTGAGGGGATCTACTTGTAATCTTTTTAAGAATACTTGTAATTTAGCTCCTCAAACTCTTTTTTGTAAGTTTTTCCCCTTTGCAAACATAATGGAAAACAAGATGGCGACTCCGCTGGGGAATGTATTCTCCTCTGCTGAGAATCAAGTGTCGCAATGCGACGAACAGACCTTCGGGTCTATCTCTGAATTCAGAAAAGCCGGTGCAGCCAGATCTTCTCTGGCTAAATCTTCAAGCAAAGTCTCTGCGGAGACGGAAAAGGTTCTCTACAAACCTGCCGCGGTCCTCTGGCGCAACAAGGAAACATGTCCGCAGCCCAGATCCTGCACTTTTGAGAACCTGGTTATCCAAATTGATCAAAGAAGATTTGAAGAAGTCCTCTCCGGGGGTGGCTTGATGCTTCGAGCACGGAAGCACAAGAAGGTCTTCATGGCCAAGGTTTCAGATCAGAAACCAGAGGCAGAATTTCGCCAACACCCCACAGCCCCGCTTGTGGCTATTCAGGTTCCTTGCGAACCTATACATCCTCTGTCAAAGCGGATATGGAAGCCTAAACAGAAGTCCTCTGCTGAAGCTTCAGGCGTAGCCTCGCCAAAGCCGCGCCCCTCTTATGAAGAAAAAGGCAAGATGCCCGCCTGTACCAACAATGCTGCCAACCATAAAGTCAAGACGGCAATCATACCGTCTCCTAGTGCAGCAATGCCTATCGCTAGCCTTGTCCTCACAAGCAAGGCTATTGTACCTCGGCGTACTCATCGGGTTTACAGCCGCGAGGCTAGAACCAAAGCACTATTCGGTGCTAATCCTTTCCGCAGGACTAAGGGGAACGATGCGTTGTCCCATATACCAGATTATTCAGGCCCCTACAGGGCCGACCTGCGAGGATTCTTGGCGGACAAGCGGAGATTAAAGCATTTCCAGATTACTTCCTCCTGTTGTCGACGAAGTGGATGCCAGTTCGTGATGGTCCATTCTATGCAGTGTCGGTTACGACCGACCCTTGCCACCTCTCCATATCGGCGATCAGTCTTTGATCGACTGTCTGCGCGCATCCCGATGAGGCATCCCAAAAGGAGCGGGCCACCGGATCCAGCCTCTGCATCCGTCAACATGACCGGAAGGGGGCGAGAGCCGCGCGGAAGAAGTCAAGCCTCTGACGACACCCCTTTCGGCTCCCCAGATCCGGACTACTGCCCAGGCTTAGCTGAAGTCTTGGTGCATGAAGAAGGTGTTTTCCGAAACACCAGATCCAGGGTAGCGATACCCTATAATTATGAACAGCCTTCTTCCTCAAGGGCTCTGATCCCGCCACAATCCGGACGATCACCCCAATCGTCTGACGGAGAAGATGGAGACAGCGGGTATGCTTCTTCAGCAACAGTCAGTTCCGTGCGAACGGACAAAGCATCGGTTAATATGGCCGATAACGCCAATGACGACCTTCGTCGGCGTTTGGAGGCTCAGGAGCAGACCTCTAGAACTCAGCAAGAGGCCCTGGACAATATTCAACAGATGCTCGCTCAGCTCCTCAGCAACCGGAATGATGATACCGGAAGTAATCATGACGAGGAGGGGCATCTCAGCAATGATCCGCCCAAGACGGAGAAATCTAAGGGAGGCTCTTCCCTGGATGCCGAAGTCCTTAAAGGCCTTCAAGCTCAAATTTCATCCCTGGCTCAGAAGGATGAATTGAAGAAAGTGGGGGTAGTCCGTCCTTACCCACTGGAATGGGATTCGGTGTCATATCCGCCAAAGTTCAAACCACCAACGTTGCACACGTATGATGGTAAGAGCTCGCCCAATCAGCACATCTACTATTTCCGGTCTCAGACCGGTAATGTTCTAAACAACGACGCCATCATGGCTAGGTTGTTCATCGGCACCCTGAAAGGGGTAGCATTCGACTGGTTCCGAAGCCTTCCTCAGGGCTCTATCAATTCCTGGGTCGACCTGGAAACCCGGTTCCTCTCTCGCTTCTATGAGGACGATACCGAAGTGACCATGGATAAGCTCCTTTCCACTGTGCAGAGGAAAGGCGAATCTGTCCGTGAATACATTGAGCGGTTCAGAAATCTATCTCTGATGTGCCCAGCAGGGATGCCTTTACCCATGCTTTTACAAACATGCAGACATAACTTCTCGGATCAAGTAGAAGTTCGCATGGGGGCTGTCAAGGCCCATACTTGGAAGGAATTGGTCGAACAAGCTGAGATAGCCGAGAAATCGGCTAAGAAGTTCGAGCCATCCGCCCCTAGAAGCAAATGGGGCACGAACAACAAAGGGCGTAGCGATCTCCCGCAGTCTTCCCAAGCTAAAGGGAAGGAAATTATGTCCGTCGAACTGACCGGGGACATGCAGTCAAAGGCCAAGAAGAGCGGCGTCAACAGCCAAGAGCCCAAGTTTCCTCCGAAGCAGTACTCCTTCAGAGATGACCAGGTGGTCACGATATTCCATCTGCTCCATAAAGGGAATAAGATGAAGCTGCCAGATACTCGGCGACCTAATGAGATAGGGCGCACAAATGACCCTAAATACTGCCTCTACCACAGGATGATCCACCATCCTACCGACAAGTGCTATGTTCTTAAGGATAGAATTCAAGCCTTGGTCGACGCCGGAGTCCTCACACTGAAGACGGAACAGAAGAAAGTCACTGCCAATATGGTGACTCTTGAGTTCGGCACTACCCAGAAGGTCATGGTTCCTGACGGGACCTATCCAGCCCCGATGCCACGGCTAGAAGTCAAGCATCCTCCAGCCATGACTCAATACAACAAGGGTCTCGTCCCTTTGACATTGGAGACAGGGGAAGTTATGTGGATACACCCTGACCTCGTCCAAGACGTACAGCAGACGTCGAACGACTCCAGCAGAAAGGGCAAGTCCTGCAATGTCATCTCTGTCCTGCCAGACGATGGTAATCTTACTTCGGCTTCCCTCAGCGATTCTGAAGAAGAAAAGCATGCCTGTACAGCGCGGGCAGATGCGCCTCAACAGACGGGCACCCGGTCTGGAAAGTCATATCAAAGGCAATATGACAAATCTACTGACGAGATACAACGGCAAACGACGTCAGTACCAATGCCGGCATCCACTCCAGTCCTGACCAAAGGGAAGGAGAAGCCTAAGGAGGTGCGATTCGACCATGTGTTGAAGAAACCGCCAGGCCAAGGGTTAGCCACGCCCTTTCGCTTTGATATATTGGCCCACTTAGCCAATATCCCGGCTCGTATCACAATACACGAGCTTCTTCGTCTCTCTAAAGAGACGAGAGAGGCACTCAGAGATGCGCTAGCCAACTCAGAGTCCTTTCTGACATGCATGCCTGAGATCCCTGGTGATGAGATGCAGCCTCCCTGCTCAGAGTGCCATCACGCGCAGTCAAAGGTACCTGCCATTACCTTCACGGCGGAAGATATGCTTCTCAAAGACAACAAGCATGACCGACCTCTGTACTATACCGGATATATCGGTTCAACCTGCATTGAAAGAGTACAAGTCGATCCGGGGTCTGCCCTCAGCATCATCCCCAAAAGGCTCCTCTACTTCCTCGGCATACCACTGTACAGGTTGTCTGCAACCACCACTACAATATATGGTTTCAACGCCGGGAGCAGCCATCCGCTTGGAAAGATTCGGCTCCGCTGCAGAATCGGAAGCCTGAAGTCAGAGGTGACGTGCTATGTCATTGATGCTGACACATCATACAACCTGCTACTAGGACGACCTTGGATCCATGCCAACTGGATCGTTCCGTCCACTCTACATCAGTGCTTCAAGTATGTTGAGGATGATGCGACAGTACGAACTGTCTTCGCTGAAAAGCAACCCTTTAAGGGGGTGGAAAACTACTTCACTGATGCCCTCCTATATCAAGAGGCTAGTGGAACGCCGGGAGAACCATTGCCAGACGATGATGAAAGTGGCAATGAGGCAGATTCGGAATCTGAAACGGGCATGCCGGCCATTCTGATTGGCGAGCCAATTGTAGCATGCTTTAATGATCCCCGATGTAAGATCCCTTCTGATGAGGAAGGCGAATGGATAATTAATGATGATATTTCTTTTGATTATCCTACGAGCATCGAGTCGATTAAATCCATTATGGATGGCTCTCTTCGCATGCCCGTACATGAGCCAAGTTCGGCCATTACATCTGTGGAGGTTATAGAAGGGGCCACGCTGGTGATCCCTCCGTCCAAGCAAGGACAGTCGCCGATAATCTTCGGCAGAGCCCGGCCAGGGAGATTCTCAACTACAGACTCAAGCTCGGACTCAGAAGTTCCACAGTTCTTCCATTACGCGCCATCAGCGCGCCATATTATGAAAAAGATGGGCTACAACCTGAAGCAGGGAGCGGGCCTAAACTTCGGAAAAGGAAGACGCGGCTTGATGCGTAACTCCGTCCCAAGAGGAAAACCTGCAAATTACTATGATAGTACACGCAGGGGGTTAGGGTATGTTACACCCACGTCATCAACAACAGTTCAGGTCAAAGGCGACGGATCGATCCCATCACAGTCGACCTCATCCTCCGAATGGGACTCTGATGTCAGCATAGGAGGAATATTCGAAAGCCTCATGACTTCAAGCAGTCAGTTGGAACCCGCAGAGGTTGCCAATGAGGAATCATGGGCCCAGCAATTGAGCTTTCAATGGGAAAAGCGGTTTGAGCTGCGCGAGCCACCTACCGAAGACAAGGTGATCCAAGTCAACTTAGGCAGTCAAGATCACCTTAAGCCTATTTTCATAAGTGAAAGCTTATCACTTATCGAAAAGGAAGAATTGATAATGCTCGTAAAAGAGTATATAGATGTCTTCGCCTGGAGCTATGAAGACATGCCTGGACTTGATCCACAGGTCGCTATGCACCGTCTAAACATCAAGCCCGACGTTAAGCCAGTCGAGCAGCAACAACGTCGGTTCCGCCCAAACATCATGGAGGCTATTGAAGCCGAAGTTCATAAACTCATTGCTTGTGGCTTCATCCGGGAGGAACAACATCCAGATTGGGTGGCTAACATAGTCCCCGTCCTCAAGAAAAATGGGAAAATACGAATCTGCATCGACTACCGTGATCTCAATACGGCCTGTCCCAAAGATGAATTCCCACTGCCGATCACCGATGTCATGATCGACAACACATGCGGGTTCGAGAGGATGTCTTTCATGGACGGCTTCTCAGGGTACAACCAGATCAAGATGTATCCTGATGACGAGAAGCATACTTCTTTCCGAACGCCATTGGGGGTATACTGCTACACTGTAATGCCCTTCGGACTGAAGAACGCCGGAGCAACCTACCAACGGGCGATGAGCATGATCTTCCGCGACCATCTCCGAAAGACGGTGGAGTGCTATGTTGACGACATTGCCGTCAAAAGCCGCAGCAAAAATGAACATCTTCGCGATCTGAGAACGATGTTCGACATAATGCGGGCTCATCAGCTGAAAATGAACCCGACAAAATCCTTCTTGGGAGTGTCTAGTGGCAAATTCCTTGGGTTCATTGTCACATCAAAAGGGATCCATTTGGACCCAGACAAAGTCAAAGCCATCCAGGACATGCATCCACCAAGGAATCTCAAAGAGCTCCGAGGCTTGCAAGGCAGATTAGCCTACATCAGAAGATTCATAGCAAATCTATCGGGCCGTTGCCAACCATTTACCCGACTAATGAAGAAGGGTACTGCCTTCATGTGGGATCGAGCTTGTCAAGAAGCTTATGAAGACATTAAGAGGTATCTCACAAAACCTCCGGTCTTAGTGGCCCCTACGTCAGGGAAACCATTCCTGCTTTATGTAAAAGCCCTGGATTATTCCCTCGGCGCCCTCCTCGCTCAGAAGGACGACAATGGCCATGAGCAAGCCATCTACTATCTGAGTAGAACTCTCATAGGAGCAGAATCTCGGTACAATCCTATTGAGAAAGAGTGTTTAGCTCTCGTCTTCGCTGTTCAGAAGACACGACATTATTTGGTTGGCCAAACCATACATGTCATCTCCAGGGTGAACCCTTTACGACTTCTCATGACGAAGCCAGGGTCGCTGAATTCAAGGTTGGCTAAATGGGCACTTCTGTTGTCTCAATACGACATGACCTTTACTCCTCAGAAGGCAGTTAAAGGCCAGGCCCTTGCAGAGTTCTTAGCTGCTCATCCAGTTCCAGAACATTCGAAACTTCACGAAGACATCCCTGATGAAGTCTTCGAATCTAATGCGACCTCAGTAGAGGAAGTGTGGCAGATGTTCTTCGACGGAGCATCGCGGATGGGCCCCAAAGGAAAGATTATTGCCGGAGTGGGGGTTGTGTTCATCTCCCCACAGGATCATATCCTTCCCAGAGCGTTCTCCTTGACAGAATCATGCTCTAATAATGTAGCGGAATACAATGCCCTACTCATTGGCCTCCAGCTCGCCCAGGGAATGGGGGTACGCTACCTTGAAGCTTATGGCGATTCAAAGCTGATCATAAATCAGGTTAAAGGCGAATACGAGGTCCGTCATGAGGACTTGGTGCCTTATTATCATACAGCCATCGAATTGGCTAGCTTATTTGAAGGCTTCTACATCGGGCATGTGTCCCGATCCCAAAATACCAAGGCGGATGCTCTCGCTGCATTAGCGACGACGCTAGCCTTACCGGCCGACACCGAGTATCACCTCACAGTCGCAACCCGGCATCTCGTATGCTCTAAGCATATGCTAAGGATCCAAGAGGTCCATTATATCTCCGTGGATCTTGAGCCGAGGGATCGGCGCTTCCCTCTCATTGACTACGCTCTGCACGGTCTGCTTCCAGATGATCCCAAAGAAGCGGCGTCCATCAGACGAAGGTCGCTCCGTTTCTACTATGATCCCACTTTGAAGACACTCTACCGTCGTTCATATGACGGTGTCCTCCTCCGCTGTCTCTCTCAATCAGAGGCACAGGAAGTGCTTAAAGAAGCACATGATGGTATTTGCGGAGCTCACCAGCCAGGTCCAAAGCTTAAAGACAGGCTGCACAGACTTGGGTACTACTGGCCGACCATGATGGCCGATGCCACCCAATACGCACGAAGGTGTAAGGCGTGCCAGGTCCATGCAGACTTCATACACCAACCTTCGGAGTTGCTCCACCCTACTGTTGCTTCATGGCCATTTGAAGCATGGGGAATCGATGTCGCAGGGCCAATCAGTCCCTCTTCGGCAAGAGGTCATCGGTTTATCCTGGCAATAACCGATTACTTCTCAAAATGGGCAGAGGCCACACCGTTGGCCGAAGTTAAAACCTCCAATCTGGTTAGCTTCATCAAACACCATGTCATCCATCGATTTGGTGTCCCCAGGCGGATCATCCATGACAATGGTCCTCAATTCATAAGCCAAGGATTCTATCGGTTCTGCGATAAATACCGAATTCAGAATATGGCTTCAACAGCTTACAATCCTGCTGCCAACGGCTTGGCAGAGGCATTCAACAAGATAATCATCAAGCTGCTCAAGAAGTTTGTCTCCTCGAACAAGCGAGATTGGGACGAAAAGCTCGGTGAATGCCTTTGGGCCTACCGGACTACGGTTCGGACACCGACAGGCAATACGCCTTTCTCCCTGGTATATGGGTGCGAAGCGGTCATCCCATTGGAAATCCAGATGCCATCATTACGGGTAGCCTTGACTACTAAGATGACATCAGAAGACAATGATCGCCTGCGTCTTCAAGAGCTCGAAGCCCTGGACGAGAGCGGCTGCAAGCTCAGCAACATATCGAGCTATATCAGGCTCGGATGTCAAAAGCCTTCAATAAGAAGGTCAAGCAGAGAGTCTTCCACAAAGGAGACCTAGTCTTAGCCGTCAGACGACCGATGATTATGACGCACAAGACCAAAGGCAAATTTCAGCCTAAATGGGAAGGACCATTTGTGATAGAGACAGTCTATTCAAACGGAGCATACCGCCTTACAACTGCAGATGGCGACCTCCTCATGATGCCGATCAATGGCAAATTCTTAAAGAAGTATTATCCTTAATCAAGGATCTTGCTCTCGATCAGGTTAACATTACACCTCTGATCGAGATCCGCGCGTCCGGAGTGCGCACAAAGAGAGCCTCTCTCTCTTTCTCCAAGCATGTCAAACCTGTTGATAGCTGGGGGTTTGCTTAAAATCCCAAGGGACCCGTTCCCACTTGATTCCCTCTCCAAAATCACCTACCAATTCTCATCCATAGAATGGTAGGACCACATATATTCCGCTGTTACGTTAACAATAAACCTATGACAGCAATCCCCTCGTTTCTCTCCAAGAAAATGAGACCTCCAAAATCACTTACCAATTCTCATCCATAGAATGGTAGGACCACATATATTTCGCTGTTACGTTAACACTAAACCTATGACAGTGATTCCCTCGTTTCTCCCCGTGAAAACGAGACTATTCCCAAACTCCATTGTTATTGAGCTTAGTGGCGTCTTAACCGATTATGTCATTGCGACCTCTGAACCAGTAGACAGCTAAGTCTCAATCCCGAGTCCTGTTGACATTTACAAAAGACAGGTCTCGATACTCGTTGACATTTACAAAAGACGAGTATCACCTATTGATTGAAGCTTGGTGGCTTCTCAACCAGTTATGTCATTGCGACCTCTGAACTGGCAGATAGCCAAGTTTCATCTATTATTGAGCTTAGTGGCGTCTTAACCGGTTATGTCATTGCGACCTCTGAACCAGTAGACAGCTAAGTCTCAATCCCGAGTCCTGTTGACATTTACAAAAGACAGGTCTCGATACTCGTTGACATTTACAAAAGACGAGTATCACCTATTGATTGAAGCTTGGTGGCTTCTCAACCAGTTATGTCATTGCGACCTCTGAACTGGCAGATAGCCAAGTTTCATCTATTATTAAGCTTAGTGGCGTCTTAACCGGTTATGTCATTGCGACCTCTGAACCAGTAGACAGCTAAGTCTCAATCCCGAGTCCTGTTGACATTTACAAAAGACAGGTCTCGATACTCGTTGACATCTACAAAAGACGAGTATCACCTATTGATTGAAGCCTGGCGTCTTAACCAGTTATGTCATTGCGACCTCTGAACTGGCAGATCGCCAAGTTTCATCTACCATTGAGCTTAGCGGCGTCTCAATTGGTTATGTCATTGCGACCTCTGAACCAGCAGACAGCTAAGTCTCAATCTCGATGCTTGCTGACATTTACAAAAGGCAAGTATCTCCCTTTTTTAGCCCCGCAAAGGGCTGACTTCGAGACTGGCAACATCTCAATTGGTTATGTCATTGCGACCTCTGAACCAACAGACAGCCATGCCTCATTATCCAAACAAACAACAGACGACAAAAGAAAAATCTTTCTATTAATTCAGAAGGATGGGATACATGGAGGAGCCTATAGGCGTACATGATAAGATCGAATCCGATCTCCAAGAGAAGCTAGCCGCGTCCTCCTGTCATCTTCAGCCTGGGCCAGCGCCTGTGATCTTAGCTCCGCCGCATCGAAGTCCACCGCCTGAGCCAGACGAGCCTCGGTCTCCGCCAAAGTCGCCCTCTGTGATGACTTCCGCTCCGCCAGTTCCTCACTTCGAGCCCTGAGCTGCTTAAGCCGCGCAGACTCTTCATGACGCATCTGTGTAGCTTTGGACAAGAGGAGATTTGCCTTTCGGATCATCTCTTCAGCCCTCTTGATCTTGTCTTCAGCGTCAAGAAGAGCACTGTTGGAAGCATCAATTGCACTCCCAACCTCTGCTTCCTCTGCCTCCAAGGACCTCAAGTCAGAGGAGATAGCCTCAACAGCCTCTTGAGCAGCGAGCTGAGCCTCGCGCTTCTGGGCGACAAGACGCGCGAGCCGTTCATCAGCCAAAGACGCTGCGTCGGAACGATGGAAATGGCGCCATTCCTCCACGTCCTTCTCAAGGTCATCTACCAGGAGCTCTAGAGCAGCAGCTTGATGGTACCCCTCAAAGTCCCGGATACACTCAATGCCACGGGAGAGGACCATCTTTAGCTTCGAGAATGGCACAGGCGAGCCCTTCAAGACTAGACCGATAGTCTGCTCCAAACTATTATAGAAGCTGTCGACCAGATTACCGATAAAGTCATTCTCAGCTTCATCAATCCTTGAGACAACCTCGGAGCAATCTACCAACCTAGTCGACACCACCGCGGAAGAAGAAGCGGGAACATCGACAGCAGCAGGGCAAGCCAAAGGTGACCTCGGCGGAGTCCTCAGCGACACCGGCACGCCAGCCACCGCGGAGGTAGGACTGGCAACCACCTCCTGAGCAGCAGGCTCAACTACCAGCGTCGGGGAGGTAGGGCTCACAATCACCCTCAATGCCGTATTCGGCAAGACAGTCTGCACCCCACTCGTTGATATGACTGGAAGTGGGGGTACCTCCGGGACTGCCGCCTCTTCAACCTCAGGGCCCTCCGCTGATTTGGGCTGATAAAAAGGCAGGTCGCCATACAGCGTGTCTAACACAGCTGCGTCTGCCCCGGTCGAAGCGCTCATATCGCCCTTTGACCCTTCAGGAAAACCCTCCGCTTCTTTCGAAGCTGATGCACCTTGGGGACGAATGCCTGCAACAAAACCAAGGTCAAAAAGGAGACGCAACAAATAGGCGAGGACCAAGAGACCTTAGTCTTACCGAAGGCCGATGTCACCTCGTCAGCCGCATCAGAACCCAAGGGTCCCATCGGAAAGTTCTTACCAGACTCAACGCGGATAGCCGGCCCACTCGCCGATTCCTCCGCAGACCACCCGGCAGAGCTGGATGCCATAGGACTTCCTTTAGAAGTCCCAGCGCCCGAAGGGCCAATATCGGCCGCATCACCTCCGGACTCCTCCGAGCGAGCAAAGGAACCAGCTGCACTTCCATAAGTGAACAGGGGATCGTAGTGCTCCCCTTGCTCTCCAATTGCCTCAGCTCCTGCAATAAAGAGTAAATGATGAGTTATTTAAAGTGCGCTGAAGGCATATTATATGGAGGCCAATCTTACCAGTAGTCGGTTCAGCAACCGACGGCTCAGCCACTAATGGAGCAGCAGAAGGAGGCGCAGCAGAAGGCTCACCCTCTACCACGATGATAGGAGTCTGGCGACGGGGCCTCTTCGCCGACGACTTCCTACGGGATCCACTCCCACGCTTCCTTTTGAAGTGGACATCAGAGTCCTCTTCTTCCACTTCCTCCACATGTTGTGAGGGAGCTGTCCCGACTACACCAGACCCGGCTTCACGAATATCAGTTTCGTGGGCATCAGCCCTTGTCTCTGCCTCGAAATAAGGGCTTCCCGCATCAGAAGCCCCGCTGTCATCTACAGCGATGAACTCCTCTATGCCAGGAACACGGACTCGCTTGCCCTCCATCTTATCAGAAGCCTTCTGCCTCAGCCGATGAGAAATCAACTTCACACCTGAACTATTGGCTTTGAATCCAGGAGGCGTGGAATTCGAAGCTGCATACTATTGGCAGAAACACAGGGTCGTCCATAGGCCGGGATCCCTCAACGGCGTGCGTAGCCACGCTCCAGTGCTATCCGCGGTAAAGAACCGCCAAGCACGAGCCCCATCAATGAGGCTCCCCATGAAAGCCAGGTCCGGATTCGGGTTGCCCACATACAACTGGTCATACCCAAATTGGCGGGCGAACCGGCTCGGAATGTAGGGCTCCATGTAGCAGGTATCCCCACTCCGGTACAGCAGATGCGAGGGCCGGATACAGACCAGCCACTCGAAAACACCCCGACTCATGGGGGACCGACCTGATTCCACGTCATGGAATTCCTCGTTGTATCCTGCACCCCGCAGGCGAGGAAAGCAACGGAATAGGCTATAAGCGTCATAGCGACGCACTAACTTACGGGCCTCGGCCACATAAGTTTTCTGCCACGAACGACCTTCAAAGCGACGGAGAAGCGCCGTTTGAACACCCTGCGGAGGGTCTTCCCCAGCTCCAATCAAACTGGGACAGTGCAAGGCGAACCACGCCATCAAGTAGGTGTACGGTAAACCTACCCTAGGATTGGGTCCGTCACAAGGCAGGACGGCACCCTTCCCTCGCCTTGACGCCATTGGCCTGCAGAAAGCCTCCGTCAGTACACGAAGGCCCCTCTGAATACAACACACCATGGCCGGGAGAAGACCCAGACGGTGGCCATGGACCAAGCGAACGGCAGGCAGCAGCACATTCGGGTGAACAATGTCACCCGAAGAAGAAGGCACGACACACTTCTTTAACCAGATGGTTAAGAAGCCAGCCAGCAACGCCTTGCGAGACATAGGCCGACGGGCCTGATGGTGAAAGCTCCGAAGAACATCACCCTTCTCGAAAGGACCATCATCTTCTGTCACGACGATGTCCTTTTCAGCACGCACCTCCATCCTCGCCAAGATGTCTTCTTCAGCAACTCCGCAATGAGCTGCCTCGGGCACACTAGTCATGTCCGGGAACAAGTAGTTCCCCCAGCTCTTCAAGCTCTTCGAGCTACCTTTGCCACCGGTGTGGATGCTGGAGCAAATGTGCAAATGGCACACCAATTCCCGATATGTCTCAAGCAAAGCAGGCTCTTGCTTCTCCAAGAGGGCCAGCTCCGCCTCACACGGAAAATACTCTTCATATGGAAGAGACCCGAAGGGCAAAGCAGAGATCTCTCGCATCTCATGCAGGGCCATGCCCAATTCACCAACCGGGGTGAAGAAAGTCCCCGAGGCTGGGCAGTACAACTCAAGAATGGCGTAGAAGCACGCCACCTTCATCTCAATGCCGTAGCAGGTCGCCCTGACGGCCTCATAGAGGTTCAACCTCTCTAATTCCCCTCAAAATGATTGAGGATATAATTGGTCAACTCCGCCCACCATGACCTAGGAGGGTGGACCCAACCAGGAGCCCTGAAGTCCGTGGCGGGATAGTTCCCGTCAACTTCACAGAACTGAGTGCCAAAGGTCGGCGCCGCAGCTGGATTCTCTCCTACTGGAAGGTCCCTCGCCACCTTCCCAGGGTATAGCCCTATTATGCTACGAGGATAGCCCGCCCTCGAATAGCCGGTCTGGAATGTCAACCTCCCGACACTTACAGATTCGGCATTTAGGCTCACGCCCCACGCCATCTTCCGAGCCTGAGTCACGCTCGCGAAGGAAGACAAAGCGAAATGCCGCTTAGTAGACGGGAGATAGAATCTCTCGCCGTCCAACTGGAAGATCCACTGGCCTTCACCGGCCTGTAGCTGGCGATCGGGATCAGGTGCAGCATCCCCGAACATGAAGTCAGGCTTTTTGTAAGCCTGACGGTCGATATCTTCCAACGGAGCCGTAGTCAAAATGCTCCGCATGGCCTGCGGGCCACCACTCTGAATGAGCGTATCCCGTACAAGGGGGCTCGGCTCACTGAACAAGGAAGCCTGCCCGATGAACTGCAAGCTGATGCTCCCTGCTCGACTGGTTAAGCCAAAAAGACTGTTCTGAAGGCCGGAGGCGTGATGCACTGCAAAAACAAAAAAGAAAATGAACTATGATTAGTTCACCAATCAAATCGACGCGAAGACACAAAAATTCGCTAAGGCATAGCCTCGCCCAGTAAGCAGGGACAGCGGGATAATAGCTTTGATAAAAAGCTTCGCTTCACAGATAAGACTGCATCTTTGCAAGAAGTGGCATAGCCCTAAGGGCTGGCGTCATCAAAAGGACGTTATGGATAACAGTCACCCTTCGTGGCCACAACTGAAGGCACACGACCCATATCCTGTTCCTCAACAGGATGAAGATTGCCCAAGCAATGGCTTCCTATGGAAGCCCAAGAGAAGAACTGTTCAGTTCTTACTTCCCTGGTGCAAGCAAAATAGGGAAGTTAAGGGAAACGAGTTCCCTGATAAAGGACAGATCATATTCGATCGTCCTAATAGCCGAGTATCGACTCCAAAGGATGAAGACCACTCTCTAATCAGATTAGAGAGTCTCTTACCAGCGATCGGTCGCTCAATGAACGGAGGAGGGCCCTCCGCTGCAGAAGTCGCTGCTTCCTTTCCCGCTCGTCTCTTGGGCGCCATTGAAGAATTACAGGAGTTTTTGAACTCTTGAAAAAGGAAGAAAAGAAGAGTCAAGTACTCTGAAAAATTCAAAGAGAAATGATGATTTTCTCTCAGCCCGATCGGGCTTTTATAGGCCAATCAGCGCCTAAATCAAGGCCTCGAAAAAGGGCACATGCCGCCGTTTCGAATTAATTCGAAACAGTGCCCGAAGCGCCTGAGGCGCTTTCCCAAAAGCGACGGTTCAATCCCACTAAGGGGTTAACTCCGCACAAGAGCAAAGTGCGGACTTCGCGCAATCCTTCAAGGACTTAACCGAAAGGTTTGAATTAGCCCTCTAAAGAGGCGCTGACGTGACAGCCTAGCAAAGATCATTCAAAGGAAGGGCTATGCCCGCGCGCAGTTTAGCCCAGCAATGGCCAAACTCTCAGTGAAGCAAGCAAAAATCGAATGATCAGACAAAGAACTTTCATTGATCTAAAAGCAAAGATACATTTGATATTACATCAAAGTTGTGTTTCATACAACACACCAAGTTGCCTAGCAAGGCCATTTGCATAAAAGGCATACAAGCGGTTTTATCTGCTTCCAGACCAGATCAACTGGACACGAAAGGCCTTCCTCCTGCACAAGGCTGTAACCAGTTCTGCCACCGGGACACGGTCATTTTTCTCCACAAAATGGCGGGTCTTATCAGGCCATTTTTTTTTGAAGCCTGGCAATAAAAGCTTATCGCCGCCAACACGTCAGATCACCTATAATGGGAACTAGTTTTGATGCTAGTGATCTGACGGGTGTGAGGCCCACTCCCCTGAAGTGGATCGTCCCCGACGAAGGCCACCAAAGTTGAAAGTCGGCAACCAACCTCACCTCAGATCGAATCATCTCGGATAAGAGGCTGCCAACAGCCTCTGGGACGCGCACCCGCTGCCCGAATTGTTCCTCCTGCTTAAAAGTAAAGCTTCAACCGGGGAAGCATAAGGCAATTTTATGGCTTCTTCCATCAAGTCACCAGACTGGCAAGCATAGCTCGCTGCAAGGCAAATTGAAGCAAGTTAGCAGTTAAGCACAGAAAGAGCTGCAAAAACATTAAGTCAGATTCTTCAGCGGCAAAGCAATCCGACTTCAGCAGAGGACAAGTTCCACCTGCACAGCAACCATGGGCTGGCTCAGCAAACGCCAAGTCCTAGCCTCGCCTATACGGCAAAGTCAGACTGATCTTGTGAAGAACAGTCTCAACCTCACCAATATGGCAAGACTGGCTCAACTATTGAAGAAGCCAAGTCCCAAGTCCTGCCAGTGCAGCGGACTTAACAAGCAACGATCTTTCACTGATCAAGCCAAGATGATAGCTTCACAGAAAACTATGATGAGATCCTTCTCTGCAGCAGCCAATTGCAAGATGAAGAACAAGGGAAGCTAATCCCTGAAGCGAGCTGCCAAAGCTAAATCAAGGGAGATGAGTTCCCTAAAAGCAGTGAAGTCTTTGAATGATCAAGACTTACTGGTCCTTGGCCGGTTAGACAACCAGAGTGGGTTTTCCTACTAATTCAGAGATCTGAGTATCTCTCACAACCAAGAGAAGAGAAGAAAGGCAAGGCACTTCTCTTCAGAGGACCTCAAGTGTCCTATTTATAGGCCCCATGGCCTGAGTGCGATCACCTCAAGCGTGGAAGCACGAGCGCATTCAAGGCATTTACTGCGCCTTGATAACAGGAACGGTTTCCATTGGAACCGTACAAGGGAAGAGAACGTCTCCCTCATAAAAGGCACTTATTGCGCCTAGAAGAAAGGGAATATCCTCCCTTGGAAACGTGCAAATCGGAGAATATCTCCCTCGATCAGCATGAAGAAAGGAGTAATCCTCCTCGTAACTGGCCCACGGCAGTTGGCCTCGGGAAAGCGACAGATGTTCCAGAGCGAACTTACCTAGCCGCGAAGCTACCCAGACGCGAGTCTACATGATTCCTCGGCGAATCTACATCCCAAAGCAGGATTGAAGGCGAAGCTGAACTCAACCATCATGGCGATGTTCATACTCCACACCACCATCACAGCAGTTCAAAGTGTTTCGAAGTCTGGGCTATTGCAGACTTTCGAAAACTTTGAAGGGGGTCTTGTTGACACTTAAAAAAGACAAGATTCTCATTGGTCCGAACGATGTCTAAACTTGTTGACATTTACAAAAGACAAGGGACAGACGAGCTGAAGACCAGTTTTTCACCCAACTCCAAGGGACAAGGAAGCGGTTTGGACTCCACTGATCCAGCAAGCAGAACAGTGAACCCGGATTGTTTCTAACAGACCTCAGCAGGTCTAAAATGCTAGCATTTAGCATTACATTAGCCCAAGGAGATAGCCTCGCTTGAGAGGCTAACATCATCCAGAGCACCGCCAGGAAGCTAACTGATAGCTTCGCCGAAAACCCTCTTTTCGGACTTCGCCGAAGACCCTCTTTTCGGACTTCGCCAGGAATTGCCTCTAGCTCCGCTATGAGCCTCAAAGCGGGCAGCTCCGCCATCAGCCTGCTATGGTCAACCTTTGACCAATCAAATCTCCTGATGAGATCGGATTCAATCTAATCAAATCCAATCAGGATTCAAATATGGCAGGTGATTGCCACAATCTCTTGACTCTCTTGAAACGAGTAAGTGGATCAAGGAGAATCAATCAACGATATGGAAAGGATCATAACATATCGGAAAGATCAACCGATTTGCCATTTTCTAGCTCCGCGGAAGCTATTATAGCCTCGCAGCAAGGCTACTTTCCAGATTCAAACAGATTCGGTTCAATCTGTTTCTATATCTTCAAAGGGGACGATTATACCCTTACTTTCCCTATAAATAGCCCGTCAGGGGCACAAGGGAGAGGCATCGGATTGCAGAGGAAGGAGCCATCAATTGCCTTCTGATCGCAAGAATCGATCAATTAGCTTCTTCGACTGAGGCTTCTTCATAACGCACCGTGCGTTCTCGAATTCAGAGACCTTTTAGAGAATTGCTTTCTCTATCCAGGGTGTTGATACCCTAACATCGTCCTTCTTCTCAAGGAATCTCCGGAACCAGGCGAGAAGGAATTCCTTATCGAAGGCGATTTTGAGAAGCAGCAAGAGGGTTCTACCAATCCTCTATTCTCTGATTCCCGGAACCAGGCGAGAAGGGAATCCCATCGCTCGCATCGTCAAAGGGACAAAGTGGTCGCGCGCTGACCAGACTCCTATCGGCACACTTCTCCAGAATCTCTGAGGGGATCTACTTGTAATCTTTTTAAGAATACTTGTAATTTAGCTCCTCAAACTCTTTTTTGTAAGTTTTTCCCCTTTGCAAACATAATGGAAAACAATTATTCCGGTAATCATTCACGATTATTCCGGTAATCATTTCGGTGACAAGTTCAACGACAACATAAACACCACCACCAACAAAATCACCTTTTCACTCTCTCTCCCTATCCATGCGTCTCCCATTTCTCTATCACTCTCTCTGATTGAGTGCTGACGCGGATCTCACTCCCGCGTCCAAGCAATTCTTAACACGGCCTTCGTGTTCCTGTATCAACACGACGCGAAGCTTGTGCCCGCGTCTGTGTTCTTCTCGTGTTAACGCGACGCGGAACCCCCGACCGCATCCGCGTTCTCCTCGTGCCCTGACTTGAATGCGGGTCTCGAACCCCGCATTTGTGGCACCTTCGCGACGCGATTCCCGCGTCTGTGATTCCCGCGTCTGCTATTCTCGCAACGCGATTCCCGAGTCTGTGATTCCCGCGTCTGCTATTCTCGCGACGCGATTCCCGCGTCTGTGATTCCCGCGTTTGCTATTTCCGCAACGCAACTCCCGCGTCTGCAACCCCCGTGTCTCACTCTCAAAACCCGCGTCTCCCTGTGCACTCTCTCTTTCTCTCTTATATGGCGCGTGCGCGAGTTCCATGGATTTTGGACCTTTCGGCATTTCCGGTGATTTAGGCGAGTGTTCTCGCTTTCTTCTTGACTTTCCCATTTCAGCGAGTGTCCTCGCCTCCATTTGGATTTTCCCGCTTTGTCGGGTCGACATGTATTTTATTCCATGTTTATATGTATTTTACTGCTTTATACTATGCGTGGCCGACCCTTCGTGGTCATTGAACTCTGGGTTTCTGCCCACTCCTGGGATGGCTGGTAACCACCGAGAGTGCGAGCGTTCTTGGTCCCTCAGCCCTCAGCCTCCGGTCTCTCACTATCTTGAAAGAGAAGTGATTGGGACCGTCAGGTTCTCAGCACTACCTCCAGACCATTCAGCCTCCGGTCACTCACTATCTCGAATGGGAAGTGATTGGGACCGTCAGGTCTTCAGCTCCGCCTGGTTATCATGATCAGCGTTCAGCGCTTTACCACTAGATTCGTCTAGGCGAGATGCTGTCGGACTTCCTACTCGCACTTTAAGCCGAGTTGTCCCGGTAACCGTGCCAGACGCTCCAGTGTTAAATATTGTTTGCTGTCTGTACTTCCAGCTTGCTCAGCTCCGCTTAGTTGTGCTCAGCTACTACTTTGCCACATGCCATATATTTACCTGATATGTTAACACTTGCCATGTCACTACTTCATACCTGTTACATGCATGCTACTATTTAACACCTGTTTATATCACCTGACATATGATATGTTATCACCTGACCACCCGACATGCTACTACTTGACACTGGCTCATGTTATACCACCAGTTCCCGGCGGATCCTGAATGGAACTAAGTGCCACACGGAGCAAAGTGCCACACCACACAAGTGGTCGGGGCCACCTCTTGAATCTGTGGGGGCCACCTCTAGAATCCATTCCCCTCAGAACAAAGTGCCACATGGAACAAAGTGCCACACCACATACGTGGTGAGGGCCACCTCTTGAATCTGTGGGGACCACCTCTTGAATCTGTAGGGCCATCTCCTGCCTGTACCTGATCTCTTGTTATGAACTCCTGTCATGACCAGATAATTAAGCCATAAAAAGGATAACTTGCATGGGGAATGAGAGGAAGTGATGGATGCCGGTATGATGCCTTGCTTATAGTAGTGGAATACCAGAACTGACGATTCGTGTTAGGGGGATTTCAGGCCCCCAGAAGATGCGTGTTAGGGGGATTTAAGGCCCCCAAATGGCTGTGTCCCGGGCGGACGGGAACTACTATAAGAGGAGCTATCAGTTCTTCATCAGCTTCCAGTAACGAACCTCGGCTTGCTTATATATGGATGTATATGTGTTGGATGTACACCAGGACACATACCTAGATATATGGGTCAGACGAGTAATAATAATAAAAGATGCCTGTTATGTACTCCTGTTATGCCTGTTATGTACTCCTGTTATGCCTGTTATGTACTCCTGTTATGCCTGTTATGTACTCCGGTTATGCCTGTTATGTACTCCTGTTATGCCTGTTATGAACTCCCGTTATGCTTGTTATGATTCATGTTATGCCTGTTATGTACTCCTGTTATGACCGTTGTGTGATTTGCCACGAATGCTTTCATCAGATTTTACATCGGATTTTTGGTTTTATGATTATTATCATATTCGCTGCACCCTGCTTTATTCCTTGTGTTCCATTCCATCAGTCTCATGTTCCTATCTTACCATACCATGAGTACTTCCTGCTTGATATCACTTGTTATATATCTACCTGCCTATACATGCTTATGCTCACGACACGGTTTTCAATGCACGATTATGATTCGGTTTTATCGATACACTTGTACTTATCTCAGCACGCCATCCGGCTTTTGTATCACCACTCGCCTGGGGAGTTCTATCTGACTCCCCTGGATTCTCATGTCCAGGTCATGGAGCTTGGAGCGTGTGGATTCCCCCAGTTGTTGATCAGAGTAGCGCAGCGGTAGCGTGGATCTCCAGCAGGCCATCTGAAGCCCCATCCTTCCAGGCCCCCTTGTGTGGCTCTAGAGTTTTCCTGTTATGACTCTGAGCCACCTATTGTACTGTTCATACTTGTACACCTCTTTGTATTCTCGCAATTGCGCATGTCAGTGATGTAATATTCATGTAATATTAGATCACCTCTGGTGATAACTTTGTAATTGTACTCATGTGTTGGAATGTATAATGCACCACTTGCTTCCGTACTCTGATTCTTGCCTGTACTGATGCTTAGCGTATATACGTGAGGGTATTTCTGACCTACGTATATACGTTGCAGTAACGTCTCCGTACCCGCTGGATCGGGGCGTTACACCGAGAATCTTTGCGCCAACCAGGAATGAGAAAGAAAGGAGTATAAGGAGCGGATAGCTGAGGAAGCTCGTTGTCTCGATGAATTGAAAGCCCGCTATCAAAATTTGACAGATGATCTTCAGAGATCTAAGATTATCACCTCGTGCAACGTCCCCGCTGCAGGAACAAGAGCACGGAAGGTGTGATAGCGAGTGCTCGATCTGCAATTGCTAAGACACAAGCTTTAATCCAGGACAACGAGCTGAAGCTTGCAAATGAGAAAGAGGGTGGAGAAGCTCGAGGCTGCTAAAGGTCAAGTTCAACGGGTGCTCAATGTCCATACTCTGAAATTGGAAGCTTTTCAAGCACAATTTTCTACAAAGGAGCTTTTATCTGAAGAATAGCTAAGGGTCCGGGCCTTAATTGAGATTGAAGAGGCGCGTCAATGAGACATTCAGCGCCTCAAGGACCAAATAAAGTCTCGCGCTAAGGGGGAATAACTTTTTGTTCTATTTTTTTTAACACTCCATCTTGTTTAAACTAGAGAGTGTCTGTATCACTTTTTTAATTTTGATATAAATAAAAGTGATATTTTTGCCTTAATATTTTTTTTATGTTTTGAATTCAGACAAATGAAAGTGATTACCTTTGATTTGCTAGAGGTGACGATTAATATAGAAACTTAAAGTTTGAAGATTTCGCTTAAATAATTTGAACAGGTTACAGTCATAGGTGTGATGTTAACTTGACAGGGGTTGAATTCATGTTTTGAATGAATTTTGCTGACTTGCTATCTTATTGATGAAAATAACAAGTAAAGTTAAATCCACGGGAGATTTATAGAGATTTTTACCATCAGAGGTGTAATGTTAATGTGACTGGTTAAGATTTGCAATTGGAAGCAAATTGAATTATCAAAGATGAGATATTAACTTGAACGAGGTGAATGCTAGAGGTGTGATATTTAACTTAGCATTTGGTGATCTCGTTTTCATTGAGAAAACTGAGAAAACCACTGCCATAGGTTTAATATTAACTTAACAACGAGGTGATGATAGAGGTATGATAATAACTTAGCTTTTGACATCTCAACTTCGATGAGAAAGCTTGAAGGGGGATCATTATCATAGGTGTAGTATCTAACTTAATAATGAAATGAATGCTAGAAGTGATATTTAACTTACCATCGGAGGTCTCATTTTCGTAGGGAAAATCGAGAAAATTACTGTCATAGATATAATATTAAATTAACAGGGATTTATATTATAATGTGACCAATTTTAGTCAGAGGAGTGATATTAACTTGACTGAGAGATTTTAAGATTTGAGCAATTTAGTGGACTTGTCATTCTATTGAAGAGAATTGACAAGTTGAAATTTCATCCACTAGGGATATCGAAAGAAATCATTGTTAGAGATATAATGTTAACTTAACAACAATTTTGATTGCGATATGAGCAATCTTGATCAGAGGTGTAAGAGTTAACTTGACTGAGAGATTTTGCAATTTTAGCAATTTAGTGGACCTGTCATTCTATTAAAGAGAATTAACAAGTTAAAATTTTATCCACTGGGGATATTGAATGAAATCATTGTTAGAGATATAATGTTAACTTAACAACAATTTCGACTGTGATATAAGAAATCTTGGTCAGAGGTATAGTATTAACTTAACCGAGGGATTTTTGCTATATGAGTAATTTAGTGGACTTGTCATTCTATGAAGAGAAATGACAAGTTAAAATTTTATCCGTTTAGAATATTAAAGAAAATCACAGTTAGAGGTATAATATTAACTTAATAATGGGGAATGCCAGAGGTATAATATTAACTTGACACGTTTGATTTGTGATTATTTCGTTGGGAAAACAATTATAGCCTTTTTGAGGTCTTACCATTCCATGGACAGGAATTGGTAAGGGTTTTTGGAGGAGAAAGCGAGATCAGGTCCCTCCATATTTTTAGCACACCCTCAGTTATCAACGGATTTGGTATGCCTTTACCAACTACCGTTTGAGTTGGACTAGCAATACTATTTTCCTTAGCATGATGAGTTGTTGAGGATTTTTTGTTGGACTTAAAGGCCAACTACTTCCTCTATCCTTTAGCTGTCGAAGGCGTCAGATGTAGGGTGTAGATAAACTATGATAAGAGTGACAAGGCTAAAAGTTAACATTTTACCTTTATTCTTTCTCTAATGTTTACATCATGCACCATGATGTCACGCAAGTTCGATCGGCCTGACGTCGATTGATTGTAATTTGATCCTTTAAAGGAAGGAGCTCTTCTTTGGCGCTCTTCCAAACATTTTGGCTTTCAACCCTAATTTATCTGATTGATCAGGGTGAAGTTTCGATCAAAGGTGTAGTGTTAACGTGATCGTAAGAAATGTGACAAAGTTAAAATCGAAGTTTCCAACTTTGTCTCTTCAATATTAACATCATGCATCATGATGTCAACAATGTTCGGTCGGTTCAGCATCGATCGACTGTGACGTGTTCCGTTAAAGGAAGAAGCTTCTCTTTGACGCTCTTTTAAACATTTGGCTTTCAAACCTTGATTTATCTGATTGATCAGGGTAAAGGTTCGATCAGAGGTGTAGTAAAGGTTCGATCAGAGGTGTAGTGTTAACATGATCATGAGAAGAGCCTTGTTAAGGATAGTACTTCTTCAAGAACTTGTCATTGATAGGCATCATGAGCATATCACCTTCTGGACTTATGAGAAGGTATGCTCTATTTGAGTAGACTGACTCTACTACAAATGGTTCTTCCTATTTAGTTTGAAACTTTCCTTTTGTCTTATGTGTCTAAGCATAGGTCTTCTGACTGCTAAGACAATATCGCCTTTCTTGATAATTTGTTCTCTGGCTTTCTTATTAAAGGCTTTGAAAATCTAAGCTTAATAGAGATCGATTTACTGTTGGGCTTGTAGACATTTATCGTCTAAAGCTTCCAACTCCTGGAGGTGCAATCAATGCTTTTCCTAGTCTGCAATCTTGATTGTCAAAGTGACTTGTAATGATAGGATCTAGATTTTCAGTGAGAGTACAACTTCACACTCATACACCAATGGAAATGGTGTGGCTTTCTTCGGAGTTCTCACCGCTGTGTCGTAAGCCCATAGGCATTCACTTAATTTGTTGTCCTAGTCATGTTGATTTTTCGAGACGAATTTCTTGAGAAGCTTTCCAATAGTCTTGTTGAAGGCTTCTGCGAGGCATTAGCAACTGGATAGTATACCGTTGATGACATACTTTGGATTCTGAATTTATTATAGAACCTCTGGAATACTTGGCTGACGAATTAGGGCACATTATCGTGGATGATTTGTTAGGGCATACCAAACTAGTAGAGCACGTGATGCTTGATGAACTTGGTCACTTTTATTGTCTTTACTTCCTTAAGGGGCCCATTTAGAGAAGTAATCCATTACGGTCAAGATGAAGTGGTGTCCTCTGGATGTTGGAGGGCCGATAGGTCTGATAACATCCATTCCCAACATCTCGAATGGCTATGAGGAGGTCGTCAGATGAAGATGTCTTAGTCTTTGATGGACGAAGTCACCGTGTATCTGATAGGCTTGGCATCGCTTGGCATAGGCAATGGCGTCAGGATTCATCTTCGGCCAATAATAGCCAAGTCTTCTAAGCTGGTCTCTAAGCTGGTTCTAAATTGGTGAGCTTCGCACACACCGTTATGAGCTTCTTTGAGCGCCTCCCGTGCCTCTTTATGTGAAAGACATTGGAGGAGAATTCCTCATGCGATTGGCGATAAAATGTTTGCATGATCGCATTGTAATAGAATCGAGAGGCTTCCCTTTTGATGGCAGCTGCCTCCTTGGGATCGTCAGGTAATATGCCATATAAGACGAAGTCGATGTAAGAGAATTGCCAATCTCTAGGGTTGAGACTTGTCAAAGTCTCAAGAACCTCTTTAACTTGAAGGTCTCTTCTTGTAGTTTTACAGTCTTCAAGGCCGAATTTGCTACAGTACAATTTGGGACTTTAGATAATCACTCTCTCTGTAGCTCCAGCTGGAAGGGTCAATGAAGCAGTGAGAGATACCAGTGTGTTTGCATGTACATTTTTCTGACACGGTACATGGTCAATGTAGAAGTTTTTAAACTTCTCTGTCATGATAATGATTGCATTGTGATAAGGCACTAAATCTTCATGTCAGACTTCGTACTCCCTATGTACCTGGTTAACGATGAGCTTTGAATCACCATATGCTTCAAGATTTTTGACTCCAATCACTTCAACAAGTTGCATCCCGATCAAGAGAGTGTTGTATTTTGAGATATTGTTGGAACACAGCTTAGTTAACGAGAATGCACAAGGGATCACATAGTTATGCAGGGAGATAAGTACTACCCCCACACATGATATTTCCCTCAGGGTTCGTTCTTGATGCTCCGTCGAAGAATAGTTGCCACACTCATTCTTCTGAGGAGGCGTTGATGATATTAACTTTTGCAATCTCGTCGGAGATCATCATAAAGTTTTGAAGTTTTTGGAACTGGATGATCGGCCAGAAAATCTGCCACAACTTGCCCTTTGACCGCCTTTTGTGGTATAAATTGCATCTCATATTGTGAGAGCAATATAGCCCATTTCACTAGTCTGCAGTTCAGTGAAGATGGATTTGTCATGATCAATCGCAAGGGATGAACTCTAGAGGTGACTTTGAATGTGTTGCCCTATGAGGTAATATCGCATCTTCTTGACAGCAAAGACCAACGCTAAGCATTCGATTAGGTTGTAACGGTGCTTCGCCCAATCATTGTTCAACTTAAATCGTTTATCACTTGTTCATGATTTTGATCATTATTCTGGGCTAATAAAGCTCTCAAGGAATGATTCATTGCTCGAACATATAACAGAAAAGATTTTCCTGATACTAGAGCTACCAGAACGGGTGGGTGTGTGAGATACTCCTTGATCTCCTCGAATGCTTCTTGGCAAGCATTGTCCCAAATGAATGAGACTTCCTTCTTCATTAATTTAGTGAAGTGTTGGCGTCGTCCTGAGATATTCGATATAAATCTCAAGATGTATGCCAGTCGTCCCTGTAAACCTCTGAGTTCTTTGAGATTTCTCAGAGGTTGAATCTCTTAGATGGCACAGATCTTCTCCGGGTCCAGATGAATTCCTTTGGATGTAATAACAAATCCAAGAAATTTGCCACTGGCTACCCCCAGGAAGGACTTGGTTGGGTTTATCTTCAACTACTAGGCCCACTTAATATCGAACACTCTCTTTAGGTCTGCGAGGTGATCGCCTTTGTCACGATTTTTTACGATGATATCATCGACATAACATTCTAAGGTCTTGCGTATATGCTCATGGAAGATCGCATTAATGGCGCGTTGATATGTCGCACCAGCGTACTTCAAGCTAAAGGGTGTTTCTGAAATCACCTAGAGGGGGGGTGAATAGGTGATGGCTATATGTAAATGGCACAAATGCGGAATTTAAAATTTAACTAACACAATTAGCTCAAATAAAAGACTTGCAATAAATGAAGCAATTTATAGTGCAAGAAAATAAAGGAGTTGAGTTTAGAGAGATTTGAGCAAACACAAACACGCAGATATGTTTTCGAGGTTCGAGCCACGCTCTACGTCCCCGCCTTCACACTTGAAGGATTTCCACTATTGAAGATCCCACTGGATCACCAATACAAGGACACACTTGTCCTATCTCTCGTGATGCCGCAACACCACCCGGAGCACACTAGCTCGCCTTGAGACCGATGCCTCTACAACTTCACTCAAGAAGAAAAGGATCACACTTGATCAAAAATTCGCTCACTTGCACAATCCTAGAACCAATATGTAGATGAAGAATTATGGGATTGTGTAGTGCAAAAGCTAGAGAGAAGTAGAGGTAAAGACTTCAAATGGGTGTCTAGAAATTTAGGGCTTTTGGAGAGAAAATCTTTTCTAAATGAAAGCCTTTTGAAAACTTGTAAATCTTTTGAAAATCTCTTGTAAAAATGATCTTGATTGTTGTCTTATCATGTTGAAGTGACCTCCTATTTATAGGGGTCAAAAACAGCTTCAGAGATCCGTTGGGATCAAATCCCAAAAGAAAATCTGTCAGAAAATAGAGCTGTTGGAGTCTGTCAGAAAATCTGACAGCAGCCGATCGACCGGGACGGTCGACCACCAACGGTCAAAAATCAGACCGTTGGGGATCTACGGTCGACCGCCCGGTCGACTCAAACAACCCGAGAGCACTGCACAGTGCTCGGTCGACCGAGACGGTCGACTGACACGACATGCACAGAATTGTGCGCGCCGGTCGACCGGGACGGTCGACCGGTTTCTGTCAGTTCTGAAAAATCAGAACTTCCAGAACCCTGAAACCTGGTTTTTTGGAATTGGTCTTGGATTTGAAGTTTTGTACCTTGTAAAGCTTAGAGTGTGAGCCTATGTCACTACTCTAACAAGTTTGAAACATTTTTATAAAAACTTCTTTGATAAAACTTGTTTTCCCAAATAAATGTTTTTCCAAAAACTTAAACTATTTTCCAAAAAACTTAATCTAAACATGTTAACTTCTAAATTGAAAATAGAAATTAAAAATCCTTTTTGAAGTCATGAACCAAATTAAAATGTGTGTGTAGGTGGTAATCCCATAACTCTACTTCTAACATTTAGGTTTTGATAAAATATCTAAAATGAAAAATACAAATACAAATCTTGGTATTCTTCATAGTCTTGATCTTGACTTGGTCTTTTCTTCATTGTCTTGTTCCCGAAGCTTTCTATCGTGCTTGGCTTGGGAATGCAAATCTTTGGCGAACTCCAACTTGTGAGTCTTGATTGTGGAGCCGTCAAATCAACCTGTTTTAACCTGAAATGCTTTTAAACAAAAATTGTTAAATACATAACTAGATATGGTTTGTTATCATCAAAATATCCATCAAGATATAGGGCTAATGGCCTTTGGGCCAACAATCTCCCCCTTTTGATGATGACAAAACATATTTAGTTATCTCAAATATTTTGGGTGGAGATTTCAAGTGAAGCTCCCCCTCAACACATGCATATACAAAAAATATATATATATATATGCTCAAGCATAGACAAATCTCAAAAGAAATGGTGGGTGATAATCCACAATACATCCATAACACATATATCCATGCTAGATAAACATACTCATGTCATAAAAGTACTCATGTCATAAAATAGAAATGAAACACACATGTCCACAAAGCATAACCAAACAAGTACATGTCCACACAAACATAAATACAAGATAAAGATGTTCAACAACAGAAAAAATATACACAAAATATGGAGTCTCTCTCAACAAATAACTCTCCCCCTTTTTGACATCATCAAATAAAGGGGAGGTCACTCTCATCACTCGGCACCACCAGCATCGTCGCCCTCATTGTCGTCATCATCTTCGTCGTCCTCTGATGAGCTCTCCACAGTAGTGCCTTCAGCCATGGTCTTATCTCCATCATCGTCTTCCTCTGAAGAAGAAGAAGAAGAAGTAGCGGCCTCCTCTAGATCAACGCCGACCACCTTTGGCCGAGGTGGGGGAACAGAAGTAGGAGCTCTGGTAGGAAATGGAGGGCCGGTGGAGGGAAGGGGACGAGCAAAGGAGGTGGGATCAGGAGAAATCATGTCGAATTTCGTAAAGAGTGCCTCAAATTGCGTATCCATGAATCTCATGGAGTCAGCAAAATAGGACATATCATTACGAATTCCACGGATTTGTGAGTCCATCTCCGCACGGAAAGCGACCTCTTGTTGGAAACGGGCGTCCATCTCCGTACGAAGAGCTGCCTCTCGCTGCTCAATCCAGGACTGGTGCTCCTGAATCTGAGAGCGAATCTCAGAGGAAATCATGGCCTGAAAATCTGAAGGTAAGACAAGGCCAGGAGCAGAAGACATCCCTGGGGCCGAAGAAGACCCAGGTGCTGATGAAGATCCAGGAACAATAGGAGGAGGAACAGGAGGTTGCACAGGAGCGTGACGACGCAACTGAGCTTCCATCCTTTTCAATAGAACTCCGTCAATGTCTATTTGAGGATCATCAGAAGTCTCAGAAGAAAGATCGAAGCCTAGAGTTTTGAGAAGACGGGTGATAAGCATGCCAAAGGGTAAACCCCTACCGGACATGCGAATCTGATCGGATGCCATGTGAGAAGCTATGATACGGGGAATATTTATCTTAATGCCTCGCAAAAGACAATAGATAATCAAAGGCACAGGACCCCTAGCATGGCTATATTCACCAGATTTAGGGACAATGTCATAGAAAATAATCTTGGCTAGGACTTGGGAAGTGAGAGTGAACCTGCTCACAACTTCGTTCCTGACCAAGCCGGGGTTGTCATCCCGTGAATCAATGTGGATGCGGTGAGCGCAGACTCACCCTCCGGAAACTCATAATCATGAAGGTCATGGGAATATATATCAGCTCCACCAGGGGAGAGATGTAGGATATCAGCGAACTGACCAATGCTTAGGTCAATGTCCCTGCCTAGGACTCTAGAGAAGATATGGTTTCCATCAAAAGAGAGATTGGCATAGAAATAAGGCACAAGGGATGTATAAACTTGTTCTTTAATGGTTAAGAACTCGTTTAAGAACTTGTTCTGCAAAATACGGGGGATATCAAGATGTTCAAAGTCTTGAATAACTACAAATCTCCCTGAAATGATGTTCCTCTAGGAAAGATTGATATAACGATTTCCAGCAAGCTCATTTATAAAAGTTCTTTTAGGTTTAGGAGTGTGGGAGGAAGTATGAGCTACTGATTTGCCTTTCTCAGTCCTAGTCCTTTTAGATGTAGACATGTTTTTGAGGAAAAAGATGATTTTTAGGTTAGGGCTTGATCTAGAAAGCTTAGAGACCTAGAAATATTGACAAATAGGGAAAGATCTTAAAGCTAGATAGTAAGAACAGAAGAAAAAATGGATTTTTACCTGAAAGATGAAGAACCAAAACCCTAGATCAAGAAAACCTGAATATCTTCGAATCCAGCGGATGGGAAGACCTGAAATTGAAGATCCAGCACTTGGAGATGGAATTTGAAGTGGGTTTTAAATGGATTTTGAAATGATTGAGAGATTGGAGAGATAGAGAAATTTTTGGAGAAGGAGAGGAAATGGGTTCGTCAGCTGAAAGAGTGAGAGAGAGAGAGAAAAAGTGAAAATAAATAGCAGTTTAGGGCTGAATACGACGAACGGTCGACCGGTCGGTCGACCCAGAAAACCCGAGAGCTCTGTAATCTCAGAGCGGTCGACCGGTCAGTCGACTCAAGGATCCCGAGAGCTCTGCAAACTTGCACGGTCGACCGGGTCTAAGGACGGTCGACCGATAGCAGATAAAAAAATAAAGGCAATTTATTTCAGGCGAAATCGGTCGACCGCGCCTATTTACGGTCGACCGTATTTGCCTGAAAGACAGTCTGCAGCAACAGCCAGAAGGAAAAATTTAAAAATAAAATTTTAATTAAATACAAGGATGATATAATTATACAAACAACATGTTTTAATCTTCATTAAGTCAACTTATCAACCAAAATTACATACAAGACATTTTATTTTGATTTTTCATATATAATACAAAGTTTTAGAGATGTTGAAGCCGAATACCCAGTGACGGGTTCTGAACTTCATCCTCTTGATTCCTCTTGAATGAGTTGAGGTGCGCAATTGCCATCTCTAAGGTATTTGCTTTAAATATGAAAAATTTTTACAAAAAAAAATTAATTTTTAGTTTTTGAAATACGATGTGCACATAGATATATCATGAAGACTAGATATGTGGACATTCACAAAGGATATCAAACAAAAAAATATGGCATATACACAATTGAGATAGAAATGTAACTCTTCATTAGCATATGTCTATAAAGCATAAAAATGAGCTAACACTTCTATACATTTGTATATATATCAAACAAAAAAAAATTAAACTTTTAAATGGAGAAGTTACCGAACATGGGCAATCTCCAAAATATAGGTGCCTCCACGATAGCGATGCAAGCTTGATGTGATCTTTGGGCTTTGTTGCATCCACCACCCGGGCACCGTTTCCCCCTATGTCTTGGAGGAAGTAGATCCACCTGTATCAACTAAAATAGGTGGGTCTTTTGGTACCCAAATTTTCTTGGGCCCTATTGAGTTAGTACCGGGGCGAACCCAAACATGTTTATTATGTACATTATACTTAGCAAAACAAAATTTTTCTAAATGGCCTTTGCGGCCACAATGTGTGCATACATAAATTTTACCACTACCATACATATAAGCATGCCTATGTGTGTGTGCATGTTTTCGTGCATGTGTATGATGTGTATGTTTCCCTTGGGTTACTCCCTTAGGAAACCTAGATTCAATTTTCTTTAAATCAAAAGCATAAATTTTAAGAGTAGAATCTAACATTTCAACCGGTTTTTGAATTTCTACAAATTCATTTTTATTACAAGAAACCATGGGGGTTTTCCCTTTATTAGCCAATTTATATTTATCAAAGTCACCTTTTAATTTTTCAAAAGCACTAGATAAAACATTTTTCTCATTAAGACAAGTATCTAAAATCACCTAGAGGGGGGGTGAATAGGTGATATAGCTAATCTGTGAACTAAATGCGGAATATGAAAACTTAATGCAATTCACACTCAAGTGCTATCAACAAGTGATGCACACAACCAAGCCAAGCAAATATGAATGAGCAATATAAATAGATGCAAGGCACAAAGTAAAGAGAGAGTTAGAGAGAGTCAATGGATCAAGCGCAAACAACAAGATATGTTCCGAGGTTCGAGCACCCAGCTCTACATCCCCGCCTTCGACACACGAAGGATTTCCAATCCACTAGCTTGTCCACAAAGGACTCCCACAAAGGGAACCTCCACCGAGGATTTGGGGCAATCACAATTACAAGGAGTACCCAACTCCTCCCTTACAAACCACAACCTCCTCTTGAGGCAAACTTCAAACCAACAACAACCTCCTCCTTGAGGCAAGCTCAACCCAATACAAAGATCACCTCACAACCTTGAGGGATACAACCCAATAGCAAATCTTCCTTAACACAATGAGGGAAAGGCACAAAGCCAAGCTAAATAGGGTTTACAACTTAGTGGTTTCAAACAACAACCACAAAACAATCTCTTTTTCCCACACAAAATCCTATAGAGAAGATAGTAGATTTTAGCTCAAGTGTGGAGAAAACCAAGGGATTTGAAACCAGCAACTCAAAAAAAATCTTTGGGAAATAAATGAAACCAAGATAGAGAAGTTCAATTCAAAAGCTTTTCCCAAAACCCTTTTCTTTGATTTTCAAACCCTAAAGAAAACACCAAAAAGATTGTTCGATTTGAATCCAAAAACCTATTTTGATTGCAGCAAAAACACCTGAGAGAATGAAAATTTTAGCCCAAAAATTCTTAGAGAAAAACTCTTACAAATGGGGTATTTATAGGCTAATCCAGAAAATAGCCGTTGGCAGCAGAACTGCCAGAAATACCCTGTCGGTCGGCCGCCCGGTCGACCGCCCAACGGTCAATTTTTGACCGTTGTCAGCTACCGGTCGACCGAAACAAACAGAGAGCAGACAGCTCTCAGTCCGGTCGACCGGTCCGGTCGACCTTCCCAGTGTCTCCAAACGTGCACAGATCTGTGCACGTCGGTCGACCGGCCCGGTCGACCGACCTCAGCCCTAGTCGACTAGTCAGGTTACTAGTCGACTTGGTTGAAGCCTGGAACAGAAAATTCAATTTGAAATATGTTTAAAAATTCTTTTATCTTTTCTAAAAATCACCAAAAATAGTTTTATCATTTTGCATTGATATATAAACATGTGGTAAAAAGTTTAGCTCAAATATCAATCAATATGAACTATTTTTGTGTCTTTTCATTTTTATCAAAAAAACAAAAACTGTATTTTCTAAAACTTGAATTTTGAATAGAAAATACGTTTTGTCCAAAACACTTCCAGATACAAAAACATGATAATTAAACACTTTGAAGCATGATGCATATGGATAGGAATCCAATATACATGAAACAAATATATATCATAGTTTTTGTCATTAATTCCAAAATATGTTTTGTCAAAAATACCAAAACATATAACACATGAATAAAAGAGTCAAAACTAAGTTTGTCTAGGAAATTAAAGCATGCATGTATATAGAACAAATCATATATACATTAAACCATGTAAACTTGTTTTGATCTATCTATTCATGAAAACCAAGATCGGTTAAACCTAAAACCGAAAAACCAAAAACCAATATTTAAAACATGAAACGTGTATGTTGTGAACTTGAGCATATCATACTAATCTAATCTTTACAATTAGGCTCTAAACACAAACTAAACTAGGGATACCTAAGTCTTCTTGTAGAGCGCCGTCTCCAAGTTGACTTGGTCCAAACCGTGATTCACCAAGCTTGACTCCAATGAGTGCTAGATGTCATCTTTGATGCTTAGGCTCTTGAATCACCTTATGAAAGATGTGTGGAAGCTTTCACCAACTAATATCTTGTTAAATATCTGAAACTTAAACATTGCAAGATTATTAGTACACATAACTACATGAGTTAATCATCATCAAAACTAGAGTGGAAGGCCTTTGGGCCAACAATCTCCCCCTTTTTGATGATGACAAAACTCATGGAGTTATATATGCATGGATTAAAGTAAAGCTTCAAAGAAGCTCCCCCTTAACTCATGCATAACAATAAAACATATAAGATATGCAATGAATGTTCTTAAACACATATAAACATGTTCTGGATACCAATTAAAATAAAACATAAACAATGAAACATGCTCTTGACACCAATAGAACAATAATATTGATACCAACATATTATTACTAATAAAAACCAATTAAAACATATGCATAAATCAACCATGCATATAAACTACAAATTCTTCTCCCCCTTTTTGTCAATCATCAACAAAGGGGTAAAAACAAACATAATGAAAACAAATACTTCTCCCCCTAAATCTTCAAAACAAAGAAGCAATAAATTATTTCAAGGGGTAAAACCAAAGTCAATATGTTATCAATTGAAAATAACAAACTTTGAGAAATGCCAAATCCTATTTGAAATAAAACAAGGCATTGAAACAAAATAACATTTTATATCAAAATGAAAACATGTAATGTAAACTTGATACCAATAGATAATAAAAAATTGATAC
Source organism: Agave tequilana (assembly GCA_038442645.1). NCBI lineage: Eukaryota > Viridiplantae > Streptophyta > Magnoliopsida > Asparagales > Asparagaceae > Agave > Agave tequilana. The sequence goes on from JAVJIF010031984.1 coordinate 134,001, forward strand.
CAATTTAAGGAAACAAATAGCATCTTGATACCAAAAGAAGATATTTTTCATTATAAGCATATGATACCAATTACTTTAATATCATAAAGTTAGGGAGTGGGAAACAAAAACAATGGAAAACCAAATACCAATTGAAATATAAAATACGAGTTTTCTCCCCCTTTATGAAATACCAAAAGAAAATATGCATAGGCTTGAAATAAGATACCAATTGAAAATTAAATCAATTGAAACATGATATTCATTAAAAATTCAAGCTTAGCAATCTTAAAATTATGATAAAGCTTGTATATGGATACCAATTGAAAAACTCAAGCTTAACATAACCAAAATTTGTGCTTCAAGATATAGGGATATAATAAGCACATATAAATCATCTATATATGTATGTAAGAAATAGATACCAATTGAAATTGATACTATATGAAGTGTAAGCATACATATATAAAACAACACATATATGAGTATACAAAAGGATGTCAAGATTGATACCAATTGAAAGAATTCAATGATACCAATTGAAACAAGAATAAGATCAAGTGTATGACTCATATCAACTACCACCCATTTCATGTTTAAGTTTTAGATGATTTTTCAAGATAAAACATACTTGAACATGGTCTCCCATCCAACCGCCCATTAAAGGTAGGGGTTTTCAAAAATAGATTTAGAAATATAGTATGTTTGAAAAACTCTACCTCATGAAGAATATCACAACTAGTCATATGAATCAACTAGTACGAAATCCTTCAAGATAAAACACAAAGATTTTTCATGAAACATGAGAATCACATGATCACCAAACACTCAAAATCTATATGGCACCAATAGTACTCATGAAAATCAAATCATGAGAAAACATCAAAATAAGGTGAGTGTACAAGTGTTGTGAGAAACATATCATCATGAAAATGGACAATTAAGCTCAATATAGTAATCATCAAGATATGAAACATAAGTGAATCATGAATCCATGAAAGTTCATCTAGGATGTGAAATCACCAATTGAAATCCATGATACTAATTGAAAAATCATCTTAAAAACATGAGCTTCAACATAAATGTGAGATCATTTAGAAACATGAAATTCATCCATATGATTTAAGCTTCAAGGCATATGTATGTCATATACAAACTAAAGTATACTTACATATCCCAAACATGAAGAGTCCACAAAAGTATATGCATGAAGGCACGTGGCTCAAGGATGTATATATATAAGTGATAGTTTGGACAAGATGGACATATACATGAAGTCAACCAAATTACATATAATGGTGAATACAAGTCAAATGCATGAATCATCAAAACTAGACTATACAAGTACATCTAATGAACACAAATGAGCTTTTAAGCACAAACATTAAAAAGATATATTTGTAGCTCACTAGTTGTACACATATAAATTCTAGTCTTAATTGAAAACTATCATTCAAGCAAGTAGTCAACACATGAATCACAAAACGTTGTATAAATCAATATGAGAAATATAATCATGATAATCAAAACTATGGAGTGTCAAAACAATCACAAAAATCCATATGATTATTATGATAAAGACATGTGCATTAGATCTATGATCAACATGATAGCTAAAACATAAAGAGAACACAAAATATGGGTTCATATTAAACATGGTGTCTCAAGAACTAATCATGTAAAACATAAGACTAAAAAACATGGCAATTATCATACTAATCATAAAACAACAAAACATGCTATAAATTGATGAACATATAAAGCATGCAAATATAAATGGGAGTTAGAGAATGATACCAAAACCAATGAAGGTGCATCTCTAGTTCTCCAAAACATGGTGGTTGATTGTTACACATATTTGCATTTTATACCACCTTTATACTTTGCATATTGTATATTAAATATGATTTTTAACCCATATTTTCTCTAATTTTGCAGATCTCCACTTTAAAGAAGAGAAGTAATTAACTACCTTAATTAGTAATAATTAAGGGGGTTAATTCATAATTAGCCAAAAGATCAAATCAGATCTCACCAAGATCTGCGCGCCAAGTGGAGAATCCAACCATCCCACGTGGCCAACAACCTAACCACCAGATCTCACCAGAAAGATCCGAGCCAACGGCCCAGATCTGGCGGCAGATCCGCGGCAATCCGCGGCAATCTGAGGGCCGTTGAGCCTCGGATTTCGTGCCAACGGTCAAGATTCGAGAAGATTCTCAAATTTGCCTATAAATACCTGGGCAGAGACCTGCGTGAGCTCTAGTGAAGAGAGAGAAAATTTTGGATTTGTGTAATTTTTGTTTTAGGTTTCTAGTTCTCTTCTCCTTCCTCCTTGATTTCTAGCCTAAATTGAGAGAGAGTTCTTCACTTTGAGAGTTTGTAATCAAGACTTGTGACAATCTTGAAGCAAAGATTCAATGGAGCTCTCATCTTCTCTTTACTAGAATTGAGTATGCTTTCTTTTCTTATGCTTTAATTTCTTGCATTTAATTCTAGCTTTAGTTTAATTGATTAGATCTTTACTTTCATGGAGAATTATAGCTTGTTTGTTAGTGTAATGGAGGGCTAATTTCTTGAATGCATGGCTAGCTAAGACTCACCTAGCTACTACTAGCTCTTGATTGATTGTAAACTTCAATGCTTGCATAATTTCATGTTTCTTGTAAATTCCAATGAAGTTTGGATGTATCCTTTGGTGATTGCTTGCTAGATCTCTAGATGAATTGTGTGTCTCTTATAAAGAGTCTTTGATTGGATCAAAAGGATGGATTACCATGGTTGTGTCACTTGTGTAGCAAGATCAACTCAAGTACTTCAAGCTAACTTTGTAGTTAAGCTTTGAATGTACAAAAGAGTTTGATTCTTCTACCTTTGCACTAAATGAGTATCATGCCTATAGTTCCTCAATGTTCATCTAGTAAAAGGACCTAAGATTCAAGAAGAGGATTCTAGCTAACTAACTAAAAGGAACTCTAGTCTTCAAGAAGGAATACTACACATGCAAGCTATATTAAATTGCCTATGATTCTTGATGAGGCAATCTTGCAATCAACAATAGAGTTAGTATGTTAGCAAGAAGGTGTAGTAATGCTAGCCATGCATCTTTTTAATCAAAAGAGTTTATACATCTTATTCTAGCATTCTTATCTTTTCTTTACTTCATCACACTTCATTCACTTCACTTCTTTTTCACAATGCACCACCAATCCACAACTTCTTGTATATTGCTCTTGTGTAATTAACAAAGAAGAGGTATCGTTTCTTTGTCTCACTAGTATCGTGAAGCTTCTACGCTTGCTCTCCTTGTGGTACGACTCGATATAGCTACTTGCTATAACGAAAGATTGGAACAAGGTATAATAATCTCATAATCGAAGTAAACAAGATCAAAGGTGAACTCTAAACCATTAACCATTTCTTTCACACCTAATTCTTGTGCAAGAACTTCATTGTACCTAGTTTTTACCAATCAATTTTTGGCGCCGTTGCCGGGGAGAGCAACGGTATTTTTACAAGTGAGAAACTAAACGATATATCTTCTCTGTTGCAGGTACAGGTTGAAGATTCAGAAAACTTTGCACAGCAGAATCATATAAGTGGACCTGGGCCTCTGCTCTCGAAAGCAGAGACCAGGATCCCTCCAAAGTGCCGCGTTTTCCTGGATTTTGCCGTGGAAACGCGGCATAGAGGAGTTCACTACTAACCTGTTTTCTGCAGGGCTTTGCTCTCTGCAAAATACTGCTGCTCATATATCTGAAATCTTGTATTCTTCACCTGATATTTGCTAATCAACAGTAAAAGATTTGGTGTTAATTGTTAAAAATTGTTTAGACATCTTGCATTATAGGCACGAGTCTTTCAATTACTTTACATTTACTGTTGAAGAGTGCGGGGGACAAGGTACGTAAAGCATTGCATATAGACTAGGACTCACTCTTGTTTGATTTAATTAAGCTTTGGGTGATCCTTGTTTGTTTACATCGTACACTTGCACGAATCAACTCTAAGGGCAAAACCCATAACAAAGATAAGGTGGGGATTTCATCACCCCTTCCTTAGCCCACAAACCATTTCCCCACGCTTTCACTATCCTAAGCTTCTAATTAAAAATTGCTAGACGTTGGCCCCTAGGGACATCCGGACTCACTTAGGAGATTTTCCTAAGGGGGAAAAGTGTTGGAAAGTGACTTCTGTATAATCAGTGTCTAGGAAAGGGGTTAAGGGCCGAAAGCCCGAAGGTTGTTGGTTACTTAATTAAGGAACGTCTTCGGACGGAAAACCTCCCAACAACTTTGACCTTTCCTGGCTGATTCGCTTATAGTCACGGTCTGCGCCAAACCTCCTGTGGACGATCTAAAGTTAGGAGTCGTCTAGATTCAGGGAACCTAGAAGCTTGGATTGATTTTTTCTTTTTCTTGATTGTTATTTTTCATTTTTCGACTGTGTGAAAGGTGCTCGTTGATTGTGTATTTGTATGCGAGAGTGGTATCGGGAACCAATTTCTGCTAGGCTAGTGAGAACATCTACACTGCCACATACACCACCACTCGACACAATCATGACGAACAACGTATCGTTGCAGGACAAGTTCTATCCTATCCGCACATCACTTCCTTCTTGTATTCTCCTCTCGGACACTAATGGAAACAATTTTGAGTTGAAACCCCAGTTTATAAACACTCTTCCACGATTTCATGGATTAGAGTCTGAAGATGCTTATATCTTCATACGAGAGTTTGAAGAAGTCTGCCTCATGATGAGGATTTCCCAGTTGACAGAGGATGCTGTAAGACTTAGATTCGTCCCATTTGCATTAAAGGATATTGCAAAGAAGTGGCTGTACAGTCTTCCTGTCAGCTCTATCTCTTCATGGGATGATTTCGTTAAGGTCTTCCTTAAAAAATTCTACCCAATCCATAAGACAGCCCTCATGCGCAAAAATATAATGCAATTCAAACAAGAACCCAATGAGCCATTCTGGAAGTACTTTGAGCGCTTTAAGGACCTAGTAGCCCTGTGTCCCCATCATGGTATAGAGAAATGGCGCCAATGCCAGATTATCTATGATGGGCTTGACTATCAGACTAAGACGCTCCTTGAGACAATGTGTCAAGGAGAATTTCTTAAAAAGGATGAAGACCAGGGTTGGGATCTTTTTGAGGCTCTAGCAGAGAAAACTCTCCAGTGGGAATCTTGCCCTGAGAAACCTACACCAACCACTTCCAGAACTGGTTTACACTCGATAGGATCCTCTATAGCTGCAGAAGCTAAGATTACACAGCTGATGAAGAGGATTGAATTGCTAGAATCCCGGGAAAATTCTGTTAATCAGGTCAACCCATCACGAGTGACCAGCCCACCACCTGTGGCACCTATGGTCCACCCGGGTTGTACTTACTGTCATGATTTAACTCATGTGTTGGAAGAGTGTCCAGTGTATCATTCTCAAAGCTATCAGGAGAGTACAAATGCCGCGTATACCAGACCTACATACAATCCTTACTCCAGGACCTACAATCCAGGGTGGCGTAACCATCCTAACTTCTCTTGGAGTCAGTCTGGTCATGAGCAGCCAAGACAACCATTTCACATCAACAATATCCTGCTCAGGCATATCCTCCGACTTACCAACCAAATGTTAATTCATATCAGAGTCCACCCAGATTCCAAACATACCAAAATCCTGTGCCATATCAAGCAAATTATCAGCCCCAATACCAGAATCATCCACCACCCAATCCTTCAGATAAGAAAATCTCTGAGTTGGAGAAAATGATTGAGACTTTGTCTAAAACCCAAGCTGCAATGATGAACAATCAGCAGCAGGATATGAATAAACTGCAAATCCAAATAGGACAGTTGGCTAATTCTTTGACTGAAAGACAAAAAGGAATGCTGCCTAGCCAACCTGTGCCTAATCCCAGAGCCCATTTTCCTCTGCATGAAGTCGAAGACCTAGGACCTAGCCAAAGCCAATGTCAAGCCATTCACATCCTTAGGTCTGGAAAACATGTAGACAACAAGGTCTCAAATCAGTCTCCAAAATTTGTTCCAAAATCTGTGTCAAAACCATCAACCTCTGTTCCAGTTCAAGCTGTGCAAGATAATCCTTCATCAAGTTCACAACCTTCCACGTCCCAATCAAAAGGAAAAGAGAAAGTTGATGAGCAAATTTATAAGCCTGTTGTCCCATTCCCAAATAGGCTTACAAATCATAAGAATAATGCTCACATGGAGAAGATAAGAGAGATATTTAATCAAGTACAGATCAATGTCCCTCTCTTAGATGCTATTCAACAGGTCCCATCATACGCCAAGTTTCTGAAAGAAATGTGTACTAAGAAAAGAAAGGCAAATGTCCCTAAGAAAGTCTTTTTGGCTTCCAACCTGAGTGAATTGCTTAATGGTCCAATCCCTGTGAAGTACAAGGATCCAGGGAGCCCTACCATCTCTTGTATCATAGGGCAGACCACAGTAAATAGGGCTTTGCTAGACTTGGGCGCTAGCATCAATCTTCTCCCTTTTTCCGTGTACCAGCAGTTAGGGTTGGGCAACCTTCGTCCAACCCAAATGACAATTCAGCTGGCTGATCGCTCTGTTAAGATTCCCAAGGGGGAAATTACGGATGTTTTAATACGGGTGGGGGAATTCATTTACCCCGTTGACTTTGTTGTTCTTGAAACACAACCCATACATAATCACAGAGCGCAAACACCTGTCATTCTCGGACGTCCTTTCTTAGCAACCGCAAACGCTATCATAAATTGTCGAAATGGATCAATGCGGTTGACGTTCGGAGATATGACGAAGGAGGTGAATGTCTTCCATCTGGGGAAGCAGCCAAGGGATGTGGAGAATGACTCTTTTGATGTGAACTTAATAGAAGGACTAACGAGCGAACATGTGGAGGAGATGGAATATGAATCTGAAGAAGAATTTGAGTTAGAATCTGACGACCTAACTCTTGATCAGATTGTTGGATCAGATATTGAAAGGACTACTAATTCCACTTCTATTCTTCCCTTGCACCATGAGCAACCGGTTATAGATCCAGTCCCTTCTTCTGAGCTTAAGGCTCTTCCCACCCATCTCAAGTACAAGTACTTGGGTGAGAAGGAATCCTTTCAGGTAATCATTGCATCTAATCTTACGGAACAACAAGAAGAGGACCTTTTGACTGTGCTTAGGGAAAATAGAGAAGCCATTGGTTGGACCATGGCTGATATTAAGGGGATTAGTCCTTCCATTGTCCAACATAGAATTCACTTGACGGAAGAGGCCAAGCCTAAAAGAGACCCACAGCGTCGACTTAACCCAATAATGCAAGAAGCTGTTAGATCGGAGATTCTGAAACTCTTAGACAATGGGATCATATATCCCATATCCGATAGTCAATGGGTGAGTCCGGTCCACGCTGTGCCTAAGAAAGCTGGCTTTACTGTTGTGGAGAATGAAAATAAGGAATTAATACAAACACGTCTTCCAACGAAGATTCGAGTTTGTATTGATTACAGGAAACTGAATAGTGCCACACGTAAAGACCACTTTCCTCTTCCATTTATTGATCAGATGCTGGAGAGATTGGCGGGGCATGAGTATTATTGTTTCCTGGATGGATATTCAGGATATAATCAGATCCCAATTGCTCCCGAGGACCAGGAAAAGACTACCTTCACCTGTCCGTTTGGAACGTTTGCATACCGTAGGATGCCCTTCGGTCTTTGCAATGCTCCAGCAACGTTTCAACGCTGCATGTTGAGCCTGTTCTCGGACATGGTGGAGAAATTTTTGGAAATCTTTATGGATGACTTTTCAATATATGGGGATACATTTGAGCAGTGCTTGTACCACCTAAAGCTGGTTTTACAACGATGCACGGAAAAGAATTTGACACTTAATTGGGAAAAGTGTCATTTCATGGTCAAACACGGAATTGTACTGGGGCACAAGATATCAAGCATTGGAATCGAGGTAGACAAGTCTAAGGTGGAAGTTATCACCAAGCTCACTGAACCGCAATGTTTAAAAGACATTAGATCTTTCTTAGGGCACGCGGGCTTCTATAGGAGATTCATTCAAGGGTTTAGCAATATTGCGAGACCTTTGACAAATCTCTTAGGAAAAGACGTACCCTATATCTTTGATGAAGAATGTCGAAAATCGTGGAAAGAGCTAAAGAATAGACTTGTCTCTGCGCCGATCATATCTGCACCGGACTGGACCAAGCCATTTGAAATTATGTGCGATGCCTCTGACTTTGCAATAGGCGCTGTTTTAGGACAGCGTATTGAAAATAGGCAGCACGTAATATACTATGCTAGCAGAACGCTAAACGATGCCCAACTGAATTACACGACCACTGAAAAAGAATTTTTGGCAGTCGTTTTTGCGTTAGAGAAGTTCCGCCAATATCTGCTAGGGTCCAGGACCATAATTTTTTCTGATCACTCCGCCCTGAGGTACTTGATGCAAAAGAAGGACGCAAAGGCAAGATTGATTCGATGGATCCTTCTTTTGCAAGAGTTTGACTTGGAGATAAAAGATAAAAAGGGCGTTGAGAACGTGGTTGCGGATCATTTGTCAAGAATTCCGAACGCTCCTCATGAGAAAATACCGATTAATGAAGACTTTCCTGACGAGCACATCTTTGTGCTAAGTGGAGAGCCCTGGTATGCTGATATAGTAAACTACCTTGCTACCGGGCAAATTCCTTCCCATTGGTCAGGACAAGACAAACACCGTTTTCTGAGACAAATGCGGTTCTTCTTTTGGGATGAACCGTATTTATTCAAGTACTGTCCTGACCAAATTATACGCAGATGCCTTCCGGAGGATGAACACCAGAGCGTTTTGACATTCTGTCACAAGTTAGCTTGCGGTGGACACTTTGGTCCACGAAAAACTGCGGAAAAAGTGCTCCAGAGTGGATTCTACTGGCCCACTCTCTTTAAGGATGCCTTTACCTTTTGCAAGCTTTGTGATAGATGTCAAATGATGGGTCGTATTACTCAAAAGAATATGATGCCCCTCACACCCATCTTGGAAGTCGAAATTTTCGACCTCTGGGGCATCGATTTTATGGGACCCTTTCCTCTGTCCTACGGTAACCAATACATCTTGGTAGCCGTAGATTATGTTTCCAAGTGGGCTGAAGCGATTCCTACACGAACAAATGACAACCAAGTTGTCATTAAATTTTTAAGAGAGTACATCATTTCACGCTTCGGAGCCCCCCGTGCGATACTGAGCGACAATGGGAGTCACTTCTGCAATAGGGCTTTTGAAGCCTTGATGCGGAAGTACTCCATTACTCATAAATTGTCCACGGCTTATCATCCTCAAACCAATGGGCAAGTTGAGGTAACAAACAGACAGATAAAACTCATCTTGGAAAAGACCGTAGGACAGAATCGTAAGGATTGGTCCGTCAAACTGACTGATGCCTTATGGGCATACAGGACCGCTTACAAGACTGTCCTTGGTATGTCTCCGTACCGAGTTATATTTGGGAAAGCATGTCACTTGCCTGTTGAGTTAGAACACCGTGCACTATGGGCTTTAAAGCAACTGAATCTTGATTTGGATAAAGCCGGTGTTCTCAGGAAGCTGCAGCTATCCGAGCTGGAAGAGTTACGAAACGAGGTATACGATAACGCTCGGATCACAAAGCACAGGACCAAGCTGTTTCACGACAAAGCCATTCACAGGAAGATTTTTGCTGTCGGTCAACAGGTTCTGTTATATAATTCTCGACTTCATCTTTTCCCTGGTAAACTGCGTACCAGGTGGTCAGGACCTTTTATTGTGCAGACTGTCTTTTCCCACGGAGCTATCGAGATTCTTGACCCAACTAATGGCAATATATTCACTGTGAATGGACAACGCTTAAAGCCATTTCTTACCACAGATTCTTTGTCACACGATGTTCACGAATTGGGTCTTGCCGACCCAGTTTATTTGTGACATTTTTTCCATCTGTATATTTTTCCCATGCATTCTCCTGACTATCATTTTGGGACTTCTCTTGTAAATATTTTTCTTTTTGTTAATAAAAATAAAAAAAAATAAAATAAAAATTTTTTGGGATTTTTGTGCATGAAAAGAATTTCACATCCCTAGGATTCTCTTTCCTCCCTAGGATTCCTTTCATATTCAAAAATTTTGACCTAGGGTTGTAATTTCAACTTTGACCTAGGGGTAACTTGGTACATCACCTTTTTACCTACCCCTATTTAAAGCTCTCCTTCCAACTCATCATCCCTCACCCGAGAATTTCATTTCAGATCTGAACCTCTTTCTTCACAGCCAACCTCCACCAAAAATCTGAACCCAAAAATCCCCTCCTTTGCCGCGCCCTGCCACCGATCCGCGGCAGTTCTACCATTTCAGGCGCGCCGGAAATCTCCATTCTGACTATCTTCCTCTGCTGGTGGTAGATCCGGAGAGAGTTTTCCCGAGGCCATCTCTGTGCCTTCTGTGCTACTGATTTGGGTTTACCCCCCAAGATCTCCGGGGGTGGTTTGCAATTTCTTATCTCAACTCTTTTACTTCATTGTCTTTAGCAATTATGGCACCAAATCTATTTGTGGAGAGGGATTTTTCTGCACTTTTTAGTGAAAGAGGGGAATATGGGCATATTTTTGTGGATCGAATCCGCGCCTGGAATTGGTACACTTTGGTGTTTGATCATAATGAGCACGAAGCTTTTTATTGTCCGGATCTTGTGAACACATTTTACCATTCTATAGACTATGCTTCTGTGAATCATGATACATACCAATTTGTATCTCATATGCCATTCGGTGATATTTTGGTCACGCTTCCACTACTTGCACACATTACGCATGTTCCCATTTTCCCCCATCCTAGCGACCCCTTACCCTTAATTGATTACTTAGCCATTATGGGTGTACGCTGCACTACCCAGGATCGGGGGCTCAAAGCCCAATCTACATTCAGAAACATTCATTGTGTTGGCCGTTGGATCCAACGAAATATTCTTGGGCTAGATCACACTTCTACCATCAACAGACCGGTACTACAAATTATTCATGATCTGATGACACAGACTCACACGGTCTGTTTGAACCGGACTATCTTCCGTGCTATTATCGAAAATTCCTCTCGCACTCGGGGGCCAAAATTTTCTCATTCTGTATTAATCACACGTATGTGTCAGCATTTCATATCAGACACTATTTTTTCTACATTTGCCCGAGTGACGATTACGTTAGAGAGACCCACAAGCTCATACAATAGTTGCTTGCAGGCGCTCTGGACACCCAGTGGCATGCCTGAGACTGTACCTGTGGAGTCCTCTTCAGAGGAAAGTCTAGAGGTGGAAGATGAGCCCCAATTCTGGAGACAGGAACCCCCTACGGAACCAAAAGCCTTCATGTCTACCATATGGACAGGCATGAAGAAAATTTTTAGGGGTCAAGTGAGGCTAAGAAAGAAGGTGGAGGAGCAATCTTCCAGGTTGGAGGAGCAATCCTCTAGGCTAGATACCATTGAGTCGACATTGAGGAGGACACAATCAGCCGGGCCGAGCACCACATCGGTTCCAAAGAGGAGGAGGGAGTGACTTTTTTCCTTTACCTATTTCATGCATCATTTTATCTTTCATACATTGAGGACAATGCATGAGATAGGTATGGGGGGGTAGATGCTAACATAGGATTTTTTTTCACTTTCTTTTTAGGACTTTTTATTTTTTAGGATTTTTACTTTCTTTTAGGTTTTTCTTTTATTTTTAGATTTTACCTTTCTTTTAGAAAAATAAAAAAAATTATAAAAAAATAATAATAAAAAAAAAAAAGAGAGAAGAAATTCTTTGATCCATGTTTAAAGAATCTAAATTGAAATTTAGGGATTAAGGAAGCCCTTAACTAAGATTTCCAATTATAAGTTGAAAAGAGGAATTTTGTTGAATTTTTAGGTTAAGTAATAAAGGATTAGAAAAATTACTAGATTTTAATTCTTTCTTTAGGATATATATATTGAACATATTGAGGGATTAATCAAAGACTTTGTGATTTTATTCACATATATATATAATAAAAAAAATGAAAAAAAAATGTGTGTATATAAATAAATAAATAAAAAAAAAAAACACTGACTAAGCTGGTAGGTCGTGCCTCAAGAAGCATTACCAATCACGCCTAAAAGTGATGAAAAAAAAAAAAAAAATTATACTTAACCACTGATTAAGCTGGTCAGTCGTGCCTCAAGAAGCATTACCGGTCACGCCTAAAAGTGGTCAAAAAAAAAAAAAAAAAATATACTTAGCCACTGATTAAGCTGGTCAGTCATGCCTCAAGAAGCATTACCGGTCACGCCTAAAGGTGGTTAAGTCCTTAAATTCCTAAGTAACCTAGTTTACTCGAGTCTTCGAACCTGAGGGATGTTTTCTCATCTGGTGCCCTAAGACCGTCTGGTTTGGGAGTCATCGGTAAGAGGCTCGCTACATGGGTAGACTAGGATACCTAAGGATGATAAGGAAATGTAAATAAATAAACATTGTATATACATAAAAATATGGTATATATATAAGTAAATAAATGAACTTAGTCAGAGAAAGATCCTTCATATTTATAGATATATATATCCTAGGATTGATGCAAAATCCGGTTTTTGATCTTATCCCCAAAATCTTAACCTAAGCTGAAAACAAATTCTAAATAGATACTTATAAGAAGAATGAAGAGTTTTGAGTAACCTGAAACCTATAGGTCAATTTAGAATCTTTAAAGCATGGATCAAAAATTTCACTAACCCCTTTTATTTTCCTTTTTGGATTTTGTGGGTGTAATCCGCTGAAAACCCTCAGGAGACAACACTCCTCCTCTAGGGTAACCTAGAGGTTTAACGGCTTGTTGCACGTGCTCAGTGCAATCGTGTCACCTACGAAAGTGGTGTAATAATTAGTTAGGATTTTATTTTTCTTTCTTTTTCTTTTATTTTTGCTCGAGGACGAGCAAAAGCTAGGTATGGGGGTGTGATTATTACACATATTTGCATTTTATACCACCTTTATACTTTGCATATTGTATATTAAATATGATTTTAACCCATGTTTTCTCTAATTTTGCAGATCTCCACTTTAAAGAAGAGAAGTAATTAACTACCTTAATTAGTAATAATTAAGGGGGTTAATTCATAATTAGCCAAAAGATCAAATCAGATCTCACCAAGATCTGCGCGCCAAGTGGAGAATCCAACCATCCCACGTGGCCAACAACCTAACCACCAGATCTCACCAGAAAGATCCGAGCCAACGGCCCAGATCTGGCGGCAGATCCGCGGCAATCCGCGGCAATCTGAGGGCCGTTGAGCCTCGGATTTCGTGCCAACGGTCAAGATTCGAGAAGATTCTCAAATTTGCCTATAAATACCTGGGCAGAGACCTGCGTGAGCTCTAGTGAAGAGAGAGAGAAAATTTTGGATTTGTGTAATTTTTGTTTTAGGTTTCTAGTTCTCTTCTCCTTCCTCCTTGATTTCTAGCCTAAATTGAGAGAGAGTTCTTCACTTTGAGAGTTTGTAATCAAGACTTGTGACAATCTTGAAGCAAAGATTCAATGGAGCTCTCATCTTCTCTTTACTAGAATTGAGTATGCTTTCTTTTCTTATGCTTTAATTTCTTGCATTTAATTCTAGCTTTAGTTTAATTGATTAGATCTTTACTTTCATGGAGAATTATAGCTTGTTTGTTAGTGTAATGGAGGGCTAATTTCTTGAATGCATGGCTAGCTAAGACTCACCTAGCTACTACTAGCTCTTGATTGATTGTAAACTTCAATGCTTGCATAATTTCATGTTTCTTGTAAATTCCAATGAAGTTTGGATGTATCCTTTGGTGATTGCTTGCTAGATCTCTAGATGAATTGTGTGTCTCTTATAAAGAGTCTTTGATTGGATCAAAAGGATGGATTACCATGGTTGTGTCACTTGTGTAGCAAGATCAACTCAAGTACTTCAAGCTAACTTTGTAGTTAAGCTTTGAATGTACAAAAGAGTTTGATTCTTCTACCTTTGCACTAAATGAGTATCATGCCTATAGTTCCTCAATGTTCATCTAGTAAAAGGACCTAAGATTCAAGAAGAGGATTCTAGCTAACTAACTAAAAGGAACTCTAGTCTTCAAGAAGGAATACTACACATGCAAGCTATATTAAATTGCCTATGATTCTTGATGAGGCAATCTTGCAATCAACAATAGAGTTAGTATGTTAGCAAGAAGGTGTAGTAATGCTAGCCATGCATCTTTTTAATCAAAAGAGTTTATACATCTTATTCTAGCATTCTTATCTTTTCTTTACTTCATCACACTTCATTCACTTCACTTCTTTTTCACAATGCACCACCAATCCACAACTTCTTGTATATTGCTCTTGTGTAATTAACAAAGAAGAGGTATCGTTTCTTTGTCTCACTAGTATCGTGAAGCTTCTACGCTTGCTCTCCTTGTGGTACGACTCGATATAGCTACTTGCTATAACGAAAGATTGGAACAAGGTATAATAATCTCATAATCGAAGTAAACAAGATCAAAGGTGAACTCTAAACCATTAACCATTTCTTTCACACCTAATTCTTGTGCAAGAACTTCATTGTACCTAGTTTTTACCAATCAGTGGTCCTCTCCACCGAATCTCCTTGAGTGTAAAGCATCCAAATGATTCTCTTTTAGGCTTAGAACGCATCCACCTCAAGGCACCCAAAACTCTCACGCGATGCGAGAGCCTCCACCTACATCAAAATCAAAGAGGTGGATCTTGGTACCCATTTCCTTGTGGGTCCACGGGGGTTAGTATCTCTCCTAACCCGAACAAGATTAGTTGCTAAATTTTCAACATGTAAACGATCATAGCAAAATCTAGCAAGATGGCCTTTTCAACCACAATGTGTACAAGTGTACACATGAGCATACATGTAATGATTGTGTCCGTGATGGGCATGTGTATGCCGTGTTGGGTGTGCATGCATAGTTGGAACTTGTTTCTTGCGAACCAAGGATTCCAAACGAGTGTGGTTCATGGCACAATGGCTCAAAGTGGAGCCCAAACAATCAATACTTCTCTTTAAATCATTTATATCATTTTCAATGCTAGAAGATAAAGTGGAGTATACAATAGGTGTGGTAGAACAAGTGTTGGCCCAAAGGCCTTTCACTCTAGTTTTGATGATGATTAACTCATGTAGTTATGTGTACTAATTATCTTGTGATTTTAGTTTCAGATTATTAATCAAGATATTAGTTGGTGTTTAGCTTCAACAAGATGAATTGGAAGCTTGCACATGTTGATTCAAGAGCCCGTGCATCAAAGATCATATATAGCACTTGCTTGGTGAATCACGGTTTGGACCGAGTCAACTTGGAGACGGCGCTCTACAAGAAGACTTAGGTATCCCTAGTTTAGTTTGTGTTTAGAGCCTAATTGTAAAGATTAGAATAGTATGATAAGCTCAAGTTCACAACACACACCTTTCATGTTTTGATTTTCGGTTTTAGGTTTAACCGATCTTGGTTTTCATGAATAGATTTTTTATCAAAACAAGTTTACATGGTTTATGTATATTAGATTTGTTCTATATACATGCATGCTTCAATTGTTTAGACAAACTTTGTTTGATAATCTATTCCATGTGTTTTATGTTTTGGTATTTACAACAAAACATATTTTGGACTTAATGACAAAAATCATGATATTATATGTTTCTTGTATATTGAATTTCTATTCATATACAATATGCTTCAAAGTGTTTAAATATCATATTTTTGTATCATGGATGAGCTTTAGACAATGTGTATTTTCTATTCAAAATACAAGGTTTTAGAAAATACGATTTTTGGTTTTTGGCAAAATTTCTATGACACAAAAATAGTCAAATATGTTTGAAATTTGTGTTAGAATTTTTAACACAAGTTTGTATTTCAATATAAAGTGATAAAACTATTTTTGTGGAATTTTAGAGATTTTGTGGGATTTATTATAATATTTTTTCCCCAGATTTCAGACCTGATTTTTGTCTGCCAGGCTTGGCCGGTCGACTGGTACGGTCGACCGCACCATAGAAGCCAGTCGACCGATCCGGTCGACTGACGTGCACGGATACGTGCACGCAGGCTGACACTGCATCCGGTCGACCGAAGCGGTCGACCGACAGAGAGCTGTTTGCTCTCAGGTATTTTCGGTCGACCGAGGCGGTCGACCGGTAGCCACAACGGTTCTAAATTTGACCGTTGGGCGGTCGACCGTCCCGGTCGACCGGAAGGCTATTTCTGGCAAAAGTTCTGTAAACGGCTATTTTCTGTAATTGCCTATAAATACCCCATTTGAGAGAGGTTTTCTCTAAGATTTTTTGTGCGAATTTTTGCTGATTCTCTGGTGTTTTCAAAGCAATCAAAAGAAGTTTATGAGCTTGAATTGAACAATCCATTTGGTGTTTTCATTAGGGTTGGAAATCAAAGAAAGGGTTTTGGGAAAGAATTTTGATTGAACTATTCTATCTTGATTTCTTGATTTTTCCCAAGGATTTTCTTTGTGATTTCTGATTTCCATTCCATTGGTTTTCTCCACACTTGAGTAAAAATCTACTATCTATATTTATAGGTTATTTGTGTGGAAGAAGAAGTTGTTTGTGGTTGTTGTTGTGACCACCAAGTTGTAACCCAATCTTTTCTTAGCTTTGTGCTTTGGGTTGTATCCCTCTAGTTGAGAGGTGATCCTTGTATTGGTTGGTGATTGGGAGTTTGTTGTATTGGTTTGAAAATTTGCCTCAAGGAGGAGGTTGTGATTGGTGGAGTTTGCCTCAGGGAGGAGGTTGTAAAGAGAGGAGTGTTGGGTACTCCTTGTAAAGGGTCCTAGGTGGACGAGCTAGTGGAAATCCTCGTGTGTCGAAGGCGGGGATGTAGAGCTGGGTGCTCGAACCTCGATAACATATCTTTGTGTTTGCGCTTGATCCATTGGCTCTCTCTCTACTCTCTCTTTACTTTGTGCCTTGCATTTATTTACATTGCTCATTCATATTTGCTTGGCTTGGTTGTGTGCATCACTTGTTGATAGCACTTGAGTGTAATTTGCATTCAGTTTTTAAATTCCGCATTTAGTTGACTAGATTAGCATTGTCACCTATTCACCCCCCCCCCCCCTCTAGGTGATTTTTCAATTGGTATCAGAGCTAGTGCTCCTGATATTTAGGTTTAACCACCTAGGAGTGATCTTGGTTTGCTAATCTTCACTTGCATTTTCATTTGCACTCATACTAGTTTGCACTCATGGCTAGCCCTCCTATGTTTGACCATTTTAGACTTGATGCTTGGAAGGTGGACATGACTAGGCATTTAAAAACACTAGGTCATCTAGTTTATCAAGCCATTACCATAGAATCCCTCCCAAATAGTAGCAAGCATAAGAAGGCCAATGCATTAGCACTTAGAGCACTTAGAGCATCTCTAAATGAATTTTTTTTACCCGTTTTTGATCACTATGATTCGGCTTTTGCAGTTTGGAGCATCTTGACGTCTCCCGAGCTTCCAAGGATAATTAACAAGATGAGGAGATCTAAAAGAGAAAAGTCCGAAGAGCAATGCCTCATGGTCCAAGGGAAGAACTCCCTTGAGGTACAATCGGATTCTCATATTGATGATAGCTCTAGTTCCTATTGCCATGGTTGTTTTGAAGTTCAAACTTTAAATATGGAACTTGCTCAAAAGCTTGAAAATTTGTTGGAAAAACATGATTTGTTGAAAGAAGATAATCTTGTGTTGAAAAATGAATTAAAGGATTTATGCTCTAATTTTGAATTGGTTTTGCAAGAGAAGGAAGAGATTGCAAGTGAATGTGACTCACTTAAATCTCAACTTGAACTTGCTTTAAAGGAAAATGAATTTTTGAAAAACAAAAATGATTGTGATGATGTTGTAAAGCACAATGAGATTTTATCTTCAAAATTGGATTTTACTTTTAAAGAAAATCTTACTTTGAAAAATGATATTGATTCAATTACTAGAGAATTGGATTTGGTTTTGATTAAAAATAAATCTTTGCAAAAAGAGATTGATGTTTGCCATGCTAATGTTGCTTCATGTTCTAGCACACCTATTGCATGCTCCACTTTATCTTCTAACATTGAAAATGATATACTTGTTTTGAAGAAAAGTGTTGATAGTTTGGGCTCCACTTTGAGCCATTGTGCCATGAATCACACACGATTGGAAACCTTGGTTCGCAAGAAACAAGTTCCAACCTTGCATGCACACCCATCTAGGCATACACATGCTTTTCATGATTACCATCATCATATGTATGCTCACGTGTACACATGTACACATTGTGGTCGAAAAGGCCATCTTGCTAGATTTTGTTATGATCTTTTACATGTTAAAAATTTAGCAACTAATTATGTTTGGGTTAGAAAAAATACTAACCCCCGTGGACCCACAAAGAAATGGGTACCAAAAATCACCTCTTTGACTTTTGATGTAGGTGGGAGCTCTCGCGTCACGTGAGGGTATTGGTGCCTTGAGGTGGATGCATTCTAAGCTAAAAGGAGAACCATTTGGATGCTTCACTCTCAAGGAGATTTGGTGGGAGGACCACCGTATTTTGGAGAACTAGAGGTGCAACTTCATTAGTTTTGGTATCATCTCTAACTCCTAATTTTTTATTTGCATACTTTCCATGTTCATCTTTTATAGCATATCATGTTTTGTTGTTCATTATGCTTGTGCCTTGTTCATTAGATTAATGTTATACATGTTTGGTTCCTTGAGCACCCATGTTTCATATGGATCTATATTTAGTGTTCTCACTTTGTTTATACTAACATGTATGCCTTAGATCTATTGCACATGCGTATGCATGATGATCATATGATGTTCATGATTCTATGATTTTGTGTTTTAATGATTCATGTGTTGATTAGTATGTTCATTGCTATACATGTATTGCAATTTGTGATCACCATTGTTTATATGATTCCATAATTTGCGTTTCACAATTGTTTTGATATATTGTATATCTTGATTCTTATAGCATATGAATTTACATAAGGATCATTTTTAGAATAATTATTGATTTATGACTTGTTTTATGCTTTATGATTTGAATATATGCTTAGATGTTAGTTTTCATGAAAACTAGGAGTTATACTTGTACATAGAATGGGCCACAAATAAACCTTTATATAAGTTTGTGCTTGGATGCCTATTTGTACTCATTAGATGTGCTAGTATAGTCTAGTTTTGATGATTCATGCATTCAAACATGTATTCCTCATTTTTGATATGTTTTATGATCATGTGTTTTCTATGATAAAGTGTTTTCACTTCATGTATATGTCTATTTTGCCAACCTTAAGATATACATGTATGCCCCTTGAGTCATTTGCTTTTCATGCAAATCTATATTTTGGACTCAATTGTGTTTAGGGATATGTATGTATACTTTTGCTTTGTCTAAACATACATATACCTTGAAGTATAAATTGACTTTTAATGAAGAGTTTAGATTTTCATGTTTTTGAAAATTTCTTTTGGTAAAAGTAATTTAATTTATCATGTGTAAATGTTTTAAAGGAATTTCAATATTGAGCTTGATTGTCCATTTTCATGATGATATGTTTCACACAACACTTGTACACTCACCCTATTTAATGTTTTCTCATGATTTAGTTTTCATGAGTACAATTTGTGCTATCTAGATTTTGAGTGTTTTAGTGCCATGTGAGTTACATGTGTTCATGAAAAACATTTTGTTATCCTTACTCGAAGGATTACGTGCTAGTTTTCAAATTTTCATATAACTAGTTCGTATTCTTCATTTTGGTAGAGATTTTCAAACAAACTATAATTTCAAATCTATTTTTGATAACCCCTACCATTAAGGGTGGTTGGATGGGAGATCATGTTCATGTATGCTTTATAATGAAAATCATTTTTAAACTTGCACATGATTGGGTGGTAGTGAATATGAGATATACACTTGATCTTATTGTTGTTTCAATTGGTATCATTGAATTCTTTCAATTGGTATCAAATCTTGACATCCTTTTTGTATACTCATATATGTTTTGTTTTATATATATGTATGCATACACTTCATATAGTATCAATTTACAATTGGTATCTCTGTATCAAATTTTAAATTGGTATCTATTTCTTACATACATATATATAGATGATTTATTTGTGCTTCAAGATATATGCACAAATTTTGTTTATGATAAGCTTGATTTTTTTTTAATGACCATCATTTTCAATTGATTCAATTTTCAATTGGTTTCTTTATACAAGCATTATCATTATCTTGCTTATGCTAAGCTTGAGCTTTAACATTATTTCAATTGACTTAGTTTTCAATTGGTATATTATTTCTAGCTTAAGCATATGTTTAGTTGGTATTTCATAAAGGGGGAGAAAACTCACATTTCAATTTTCAATTGGTATTTAGTTTACCATTGGTTTGTTTTCCCACTCCCTAACTTTATAATGAAAATGATTAAAGAATGATTATTGATTTTTAATTGGTTTCATTTGCTTATAAAGATAAATATCTTCAATTGGTATCTAGATACATTTGTTTACTCAAAATGGTATCATTGTGCTTTTCAATATGTTTTAATTTCACTTGGGATCATATTTGTTTTCAATGCCCCTCTTACTTTCAATTGGTAATTGGTAGGCATTCTTAAATGTTTTTATGATCACTTTCTATTGATATCATAATGCACTTCTTTGACACTTTTTTTAATTGGTATCATTTTTGGTTTCACCCCTTGAAGTAGTTTATTTATTCTTTGTTTCATATATTTAGGGGGAGAAGAATTCATATCTATTTTGTTTTTACCCCTTTGTTGATGATTGACAAAAAGGGGGAGAAGATTTATTGGAGTTGATATGCATGAGTTTTCAGTTTTATGTTCATATCATCTCCATTGGTATTGGTATCAAGAGCATTATGAGTTTTGTTTTTATTAGTATCCATTGGTATCAAGAGCATGTTTTGGTAATTTAGTTGTTTTGTTTTAATTGGAATCAATAGCATGTTTCATATGCATATTCATTTTATGTCAAGAACCTTGTTTATATGCATCCTATTGTTTGTTTATTCTATGTATGAGTTAAGGGGGAGCTTCTTTGAAGCTTTACTTTAATCCATGCATATATAACTCCATGAGTTTTGTCATCATCAAAAAGGGGGAGATTTTTGGCCCAAAGGCCTTTCACTCTAGTTTTGATGATGATTAACTCATGTAGTTATGTGTACTAATTATCTTGTGATTTTGGTTTCAGATTATTAATCAAGATATTAGTTGGTGTTTAGCTTCAACAAGATGAATTGGAAGCTTGCACATGTTGATTCAAGAGCCCGCGCATCAAAGATCATATATAGTACTTGCTTGGTGAATCACGGTTTGGACCGAGTCAACTTGGAGACGGCGCTCTACAAGAAGACTTAGGTATCCCTAGTTTAGTTTGTGTTTAGAGCCTAATTGTAAAGATTAGAATAGTATGATAAGCTCAAGTTCACAACACACACCTTTCATGTTTTGATTTTCGGTTTTAGGTTTAACCGATCTTGGTTTTCATGAATAGATTTTTATCAAAACAAGTTTACATGGTTTATGTATATTAGATTTGTTCTATATACATGCATGCTTCAATTGTTTAGACAAACTTTGTTTGATAATCTATTCCATGTGTTTTATGTTTTGGTATTTACAACAAAACATATTTTTGGACTTAATGACAAAAATCATGATATATATATGTTTCTTGTATATTGAATTTCTATTCATATACAATATGCTTCAAAGTGTTTAAATATCATATTTTTGTATCATGGATGAGCTTTAGACAATGTGTATTTTCTATTCAAAATACAAGGTTTTAGAAAATACGGTTTTTGGTTTTTGGCAAAATTTCTATGACACAAAAATAGTCAAATATGTTTGAAATTTGTGTTAGGATTTTTAACACAAGTTTGTATTTCAATATAAAATGATAAAACTATTTTTGTAGAATTTTAGAGATTTTGTGGGATTTATTATAATATTTTTTCCCCAGATTTCAGACCTGATTTTTGTCTGCCAGGCTTGGCCGGTCGACTGGTACGGTCGACCGCACCATAGAAGCCAGTCGACCGATCCGGTCGACTGACGTGCACGGATACGTGCACGCAGGCTGACACTGCATCCGGTCGACCGAAGCGGTCGACCGACAGAGAGCTGTTTGCTCTCAGGTATTTTCGGTCGACCGAGGCGGTTGACCGGTAGCCACAACGGTTCTAAATTTGACCGTTGGGCGGTCGACCGTCCCGGTCGACCGGAAGGCTATTTCTGGCAAAAGTTCTGTAAACTGTTATTTTCTGTAATTGCCTATAAATACCCCATTTGAGAGAGGTTTTCTCTAAGATTTTTTGTGCGAATTTTTGCTGATTCTCTGGTGTTTTCAAAGCAATCAAAAGAAGTTTATGAGCTTGAATTGAACAATCCATTTGGTGTTTTCATTAGGGTTTGAAAAATCAAAGAAAGGGTTTTTGGGAAAGAATTTTGATTGAACTATTCTATCTTGATTTCTTGATTTTTCCCAAGGATTTTCTTTGTGATTTCTGATTTCCATTCCATTGGTTTTCTCCACATTTGAGCAAAAATCTACTATCTATATCTATAGGTTATTTGTGTGGAAGAAGAAGTTGTTTGTGGTTGTTGTTGTGACCACCAAGTTGTAACCCAATCTTTTCTTAGCTTTGTGCTTTGGGTTGTATCCCTCTAGTTGAGAGGTGATCCTTGTATTGGTTGGTGATTGGGAGTTTGTTGTATTGGTTGAAAATTTGCCTCAAGGAGGAGGTTGTGATTGGTGGAGTTTGCCTCAGGGAGGAGGTTGTAAAGAGAGGAGTGTTGGGTACTCCTTGTAAAGGGTCCTAGGTGGACGAGCTAGTGGAAATCCTTCGTGTGTCGAAGGCGGGGATGTAGAGCTGGGTGCTCGAACCTCGATAACATATCTTTGTATTTGCGCTTGATCCATTGGCTCTCTCTCTACTCTCTCTTTACTTTGTGCCTTGCATTTATTTACATTGCTCATTCATATTTGCTTGGCTTGGTTGTGTGCATCACTTGTTGATAGCACTTGAGTGTAATTTGCATTCAGTTTTTAAATTTCGCATTTAGTTGACTAGATTAGCATTGTCACCTATTCACCCCCCCCTCTAGGTGATTTTTCAACAAGAAATTACACTAGCATGGCAAACATGAATATCAATCTCATTTTGCAAAGATTTATTTTTAATCAAAACAAATCCAATTCTTTTGTAATGAACTCAATTTCATTTTTCAAAGAAAGATTTTCTTTAAAAACAAGATCCAATTTAGAAGATAAAATCTCATTGTTCTTTACAACATCCTCACAATCATTTTTGCCTTTTAAAACATCAATTTCTTTTAAAGCAATGTCTAGTTGAGATCTTAGTGAGTCACATTCACTAGTAATCTCTTCCTTCTCTTGCAAAACCAATTCAAAATTAGAACACAAATCCTTTAATTCATTTTTCAAAACAAGATTATCCTCTTTCAACAAATCATGTTTTTCCAACAAATTTTCAAGCTTTTGAGCAAGTTCCATATTTAAAGTTTGGACTTCTAAACAACCATAGCAATAGGAACTAGAGCTATCATCTAGTGGAGAATCCGAATGTACCTCAAGGGAGTTCTTCCCTTAGACCATGAAGCATTGATCTTCGGACATGTCTCTCTTAGATCTCCTTATCCTGTTGATAATCGTAGGAAGCTCAGGAGAAGTTAAAATGCTCAAAACTGCAAAAGCCGAATCATATCGATCAAAAACATGTAATAGATGTTCATAAGAGATGCTCTAAGTGCCCTAAGTGCAAGTGCATTGGCCTTCTTATGCTTGCTATTGGTTGGGAGGGTTTCTATGGTAATGGCTTGATAAACAAGATGACCTAGTGTTTTTAAATGCCTAGTCATGTCTACCTTCCAAGTATCAAGTCTAAAATGGTCAAACATAGGAGGGCTATCCATGAGTGCAAACTATATGAGTGCAAATGATAATGCAAATGAAGATTAGCAAACCAAGATCTCACTCCTAGGTGGTTAAACCTAAATATCAGGAGCGCTAGCTCTGATACCAATTAAAATCACCTAGAGGGGGGGTGAATAGGTGATATAGCTAATCTGTGAACTAAATGCGGAATATGAAAACTTAATGCAATTCACACTCAAGTGCTATCAACAAGTGATGCACACAACCAAGCCAAGCAAATATGAATGAGCAATATAAATAGATGCAAGGCATAAAGTAAAGAGAGAGTTAGAGAGAGTCAATGGATCAAGCGCAAACAATAAGATATGTTCCGAGGTTCGAGCACCCAGCTCTACATCCCCGCCTTCGACACACGAAGGATTTCCAATCCACGAGCTTGTCCACAAAGGACTCCCACAAAGGGAACCTCCACCGAGGATTTGGGCAATCACAATTACAAGGAGTACCCAACTCCTCCCTTACAAACCACAACCTCCTCTTGAGGCAAACTTCAAACCAACAACAACCTCCTCCTTGAGGCAAGCTCAACCCAATACAAAGATCACCTCACAACCTTGAGGGATACAACCCAATAGCAAATCTTCCTCAACACAATGAGGGAAAGGCACAAAGCCAAGCTAAATAGGGTTTACAACTTAGTGGTTTCAAACAACAACCACAAAACAATCTCTTTTTCCCACAAAAAATCCTATAGAGAAGATAGTAGATTTTAGCTCAAGTGTGGAGAAAACCAAGGGATTTGAAACCAGCAACTAAAAAAAAATCTTTGGGAAATAAATGAAACCAAGATAGAGAAGTTCAATTCAAAAGCTTTTCCCAAAACCCTTTTCTTTGATTTTTCAAACTCTAAAGAAAACACCAAAAAGATTGTTCGATTTGAATCCAAAAACCTATTTTGATTGCAGCAAAAACACCTGAGAGAATGAAAATTTTAGCCCAAAAATTCTTAGAGAAAAACTCTTACAAATGGGGTATTTATAGGCTAATCCAGAAAATAGCCGTTGGCAGCAGAACTGCCAGAAATACCCTGTCGGTCGACCGCCCGGTCGACCGCCCAACGGTCAATTTTTGACCGTTGTCAGCTACCGGTCAACCGCCCGGTCGACCGAAACAAACAGAGAGCAGACTGCTCTCAGTCCGGTCGACCGGTCCGGTCGACCGTCCCAGTGTCTCCAAACGTGCACAGATCTGTGCACGTCGGTCGACCGGCCCGGTCGACCGACCTCAGCCCTAGTCGACTAGTCAGGTTACTAGTCGACTTGGTTGAAGCCTGGAACAGAAAATTCAATTTGAAATATGTTTAAAAATTCTTTTATCTTTTCTAAAAATCACCAAAAATAGTTTTATCATTTTGCATTGATATATAAACATGTGGTAAAAAGTTTAGCTCAAATATCAATCAATATGAACTATTTTTATGTCTTTTCATTTTTACCAAAAAACAAAAATTGTATTTTCTAAAACTTGAATTTTGAATAGAAAATACGTTTTGTCCAAAACACTTCCAGATACAAAAACATGATAATTAAACACTTTGAAGCATGATGCATATGGATAGAAATCCAATATACATGAAACAAATATATCATAGTTTTTGTCATTAATTCCAAAATATGTTTTGTCAAAAATACAAAAACATATAACACATGAATAAAGGAGTCAAAACTAAGTTTGTCTAGGAAATTAAAGCATGCATGTATATAGAACAAATCATATATACATTAAACCATGTAAACTTGTTTTGATCTATCTATTCATGAAAACCAAGATCGGTTAAACCTAAAACCGAAAAACCAAAAACCAATATTCAAAACATGAAACGTGTGTGTTGTGAACTTGAGCATATCATACTAATCTAATCTTTACAATTAGGCTCTAAACACAAACTAAACTAGGGATATCTAAGTCTTCTTGTAGAGCGCCGTCTCCAAGTTGACTTGGTCCAAACCGTGATTCACCAAGCTTGACTCCAATGAGTGCTAGATGTCATCTTTGATGCTTAGGCTCTTGAATCACCTTGTGAAAGATGTGTGGAAGCTTTCACCAACTAATATCTTGTTAAATATCTGAAACTTAAACATTGCAAGATTATTAGTACACATAACTACATGAGTTAATCATCATCAAAACTAGAGTGGAAGGCCTTTGGGCCAACAGTATCAAGTTTATTCTTTAAAATATCATTTTCCTTTTTCAATTTTTATTAAGAGATTGAGAGATCTCATATCTATATTGTAGTTCTTCGAAAAAATGTGCAAGTTCATCCATTGTAAGATCATCATCTTCTAAGGTGTTATCAAGGGTTACCTTAGAAGCATCCTCACCTTGTGCCATGAAGCACATATGAGCGGCGTCGTTCTCCTCTTCGGATTCCGACTCCGTGTCATCCCACGTTGCTACCATAGCCTTTTTCTTCCTTGGTACATGCTTGGAGGTGGTTGCTTGGAGAGCGGGGCAATCCGCTATGAGATGTCCGATCTTCTTGCAATGGAAGCAAGGACCGGGTTCTTCTCTCTTCTTTTCAAACCTTCCTTGAGGTTTCCCTCTTCGGAAGTTGCTTTGCCTCCCTTTCCTGTAAAACATTTTGCCTACCTTCCGGATAAGCATGGCAAAGTCCTCATCGCAATCCTCCGATGAGTCGTCCTCTTCAATAGTTGTTGGAGTGGCTTTGAAGGTGATTGTTTTCTTCTTGGGTGCCTCCCTTTCTTCTCTTACCTTCATCTCCATCTCATGGGTTTTGAGATTACCGATGAAGCCGGAGAAGTCCATCTCCTCCCGATCGTTAAGTTCTTTGAGAGTTGTTGCCTTGACTTCCCAAGCTTTGGGAAGAGCTCTAATGACCTTGCGAATCTTTTGGTCATTGTCGATCGTGTCACCTAGAGAAGATAAAGCATTAGTGATCTTGGTGAAACGAGTGAGCATGTCATCAATACTCTCACTTTCAAGCATATAAAAATTCTCATATTGAGAACGAAGCAAGTCAATCTTGGATCTCTTGACTTGTGACGTTCCCTCATGAGTCACAATTAAAACATTCCATACTTCATATGCAGATTTACAGTTAATAATGCGTGAGAGGTCATCTTCATTAAGGGCTTAGGTTAAAGCATATTGAGCCCTAGCATTAGCCTCATAGTCCTTGGTAGTGTCCTCGGACCATGATCTCTCATCGGTGAGAGGCTCTACAAATTCTTTAGTTATGGCCTTAGCTACTCTAACTCCTAGGGACTTAAGGAAGAGGTTCATCTTGACCTTCCAAATGGGGAAGTTCAAGCCATCAAATTTAGGTGGGGACTTGATGCTAGAGAAATCAAGTGAAGCCATAGATGAATAGTAAGATGCACAAAATATGAAGAATGCAACAAATAGTATAGCCAATAACAAGGATCTCCCTAAGGTGGTTAAACCAAATACTAGGGTTAGGCTCTGATACCAATTGAAATCACCTAGAGGGGGGGTGAATAGGTGATGGCTATATGTAAATGGCACAAATGCGGAATTTAAAATTTAACTAACACAATTAGCTCAAATAAAAGACTTGCAATAAATGAAGCAATTTATAGTGCAAGAAAATAAAGGAGTTGAGTTTAGAGAGATTTGAGCAAACGCAAACACGCAGATATGTTTCCGAGGTTCGAGCCACGCTCTACGTCCCCGCCTTCACACTTGAAGGATTTCCACTATTGAAGATCCCACTGGATCACCAATACAAGGACACACTTGTCCTATCTCTCGTGATGCCGCAACACTACCCGGAGCACACTAGCTCGCCTTGAGACCGATGCCTCTACAACTTCACTCAAGAAGAAAAGGATCACACTTGATCAAAAATTCGCTCACTTGCACAATCCTAGAACCAATATGTAGATGAAGAATTATAGGATTGTGTAGTGCAAAAGCTAGAGAGAAGTAGAGGTAAAGACTTCAAATGGGTGTCTAGAAATTTAGGGCTTTTGGAGAGAAAATCTTTTCTAAATGAAAGCCTTTTGAAAACTTGTAAATCTTTTGAAAATTTCTTGTAAAAATGATCTTGATTGTTGTCTTATCATGTTGAAGTGACCTCCTATTTATAGGGGTCAAAAACAGCTTCAGAGATCCGTTGGGATCAAATCCCAAAAGAAAATCTGTCAGAAAATAGAGCTGTTGGAGTCTGTCAGAAAATCTGACAGCAGCCGGTCGACCGGGACGGTCGACCGCCAACGGTCAAAAATCAGACCGTTGGGGATCTACGGTCGACCCAAACAACCCGAGAGCACTGCACAGTGCTCGGTCGACCGAGACGGTCGACTGACACGACATGCACAGAATTGTGCGCGCCGGTCGACCGGGACGGTCGACCAGTTTCTGTCAGTTCTGAAAAATCAGAACTTCCAGAACCCTGAAACCTGGTTTTTTGGAATTGGTCTTGGATTTGAAGTTTTGTACCTTGTAAAGCTTAGAGTGTGAGCCTATGTCACTACTCTAACAAGTTTGAAACATTTTTATAAAAACTTCTTTGATAAAACTTGTTTTCCCAAATAAATGTTTTTCCAAAACTTAAACTATTTTCTGAAAAACTTAATCTAAACATGTTAACTTCTAAATTGAAATAGAAATTAAAAATTCTTTTTGAAGTCATGAACCAAATTAAAATGTGTGTGTAGGTGGTAATCCCATAACTCTACTTCTAACATTTAGGTTTTGACAAAATATCTAAAATGAAAAATACAAATACAAATCTTGGTATTCTTCATAGTCTTGATCTTGACTTGGTCTTTTCTTCATTGTCTTGTTCTCGAAGCTTTCTATCGTGCTTGGCTTGGGAATGCAAATCTTTGGCGAACTCCAAACTTGTGAGTCTTGATTGTGGAGCCGTCAAATCAACCTGTTTTAACCTGAAATGCTTTTAAACAAAAATTGTTAAATACATAACTAGATATGGTTTGTTATCATCAAAATATCCATCAAGATATAGGGCTAATGGCCTTTGGGCCAACAGTTACTGTGTAGCAGTGTCCTCCCAAACGCGTCCTGAAAATGTGTGTTTTTCATCTTTAGGGTACATCTTGATTTGATTATATCCTGAGAAGTCATCCATGAAAGACATCCTCTCAAAATCACACGTATTTCAATCATAAAGTTCGTGATCGGGAGAAGGAATTCATCTTTTGAACAGGCGCAATTTAGATCGCGGTAGTCAATCTTTCTATTCTTTTTGGGGACGAGCACTATATTGCCCACCCAATCAGGATGTTGCTACCCTGACGGAACCAGAGTCTATGAGCTTTTTGACCTCTAATTTGATTGCTTTCATGATCTCGGGATGGAACTGTCATTGTTGCTTTTTGACTGGTTTGGCATCCAGGATGATGTTGAGATGATGCACAGCAATCTGAGGATCAAGCTCGGACATGTCCTCATAATTCCAAGTAAAGACATCTTTATACTCTTATATAAGCTGTATTAGGTCTTCTTTCTCGTAAGGAGACAAGCTCTCGCTTGTGAAGATGGGCTTGGAGTTGGCCTCATCTCCGATATTTACCAGTGTCACTTTATCCTCAGTGGGAGACTCACGTTGTTCAAAGCGCATATCCCAAAAAGTATTTAAATATTTAATCCATGGATCAGATTCTAACTGGATTAATTCCTCAGATTCAAAGGTATATTCTCCATCATCTTCCAAATAGCTTGTTGATACCATGTTTATTGAGAGACTTATGAAGATATCGCCAATGCTAATATTTGAGTCCCATGATGACGTTGCTGATGACCTATTATGATAGACCTCTTCTTTGGATTCGGGATCTGATGAGACTGGTGTAGTTATATAACTGAGTCATCTTCGGGTCTTATAGTAGTAATCGGGGTCTTTTCCTTTCGGTGCAAATGAAAAAAGTAATGCTCATTTTCCTCTGCCAAAATTAAGATCTGGTTCTTTGGTAAAATCATACCCCATTCTTTCCATCATATAATGTAACTTTTATCAATAATGGAAGAATTGTGGAGACTCAAAATTACATCCTGAGCTTTCACAAGCTACGGGCTCTATTTTGATCCGCCCGAATAGAATTGGCTTTTGACCTTTTCGCTTGGCTGGTACATCAAAGAGGGCATTGTGTGCACTTTCAATCTTTTTGTGTACCAGGAGCGACAACTTTATTAACGCACTCAATGATGTCAAAGCATTCATTGCTAATCAAGGATCACTGCCTGCGTCACTGCCAGTATCAACGGTATAAAATCCGAAGCTAATACAGAAAAGTAAGGAAAATCTAAATCTTTATTGATGAACCACTTGCTTTCACATTAGCGGTGGCATCAAAATTGAGCTTATCAATGCTCGTTATAAGGGAATTTATTTTCCAGAGACACTCATCTTCTTTTGGCTCCATATTTACTTCATTGCCAAAGACGGGTTCTTCTGGGTGTGGATTCTCATCAACCTCAAGAGGATCCTGATAGAGAAGAAAATCAGTAAAATAATTCTCAACTCCTTTAAATGGATGCCTTTCAGCAATCAATATTCTCACTTTTCATCTTCACCAACGTATTTTATTACTTGATGAAGAGTAGGTGGGACGATAGCATTACGGTGAATCCAAAGTCGTCCCAGCAGCAAATTGTATGAGGTGTCAGTATCAATGACATAACATGTCACCTCAGATTTCAAGTCCCCAATTTGACATCTGAGCTTGATTTTTTTCCATCGGGCATATATCATTGAATTAAAGCCATGTATGATCATCTGAATAGCACTTAATCGATGGATGGGGATTCCCAAATGTTACATAATCCTACGGGGTATAATGCTCAACGCAGATCCTGGATTAACCTGAATATGACTCACTTCAGATGATCTGATATATCCTATGTAATACAGGGGTCTATCTTATTTTTCTTTAACTTGCATGTCTTTCGGGGTGAAGGTGATGCAGGAAAACTAGTTTGAGGTATGGTGGTAATGGTTGCCGTCTTTCTCTTCATATATAGCAGGAATTTAGGTTGCGAAAACCTCTGTATCTGCTAATGCTTCTCTTAGAGTGTCTCTTATAGACTTGAAAAGCATTAGGAGCTCATAGATAGTGATTCGAGCAGGGATGTTGGCTAGTTGAGCCAAGACATCAAAACAGAAGGGAGTTGATAGTCCCACACTGCTTTTCGAAAGAGCTTTGACATACTGAAGCTTTTTTAGCTTTTTCACGGATGACCTCGTGGACTGCTCGATTATCTCCTCAGCTGACTGTGGAGTTTACTACCGGCTTACAATATTGTTTCAGGTAATGCTTGCCGGATTGAGTCTTTGATGTGGAAGGTGTGCCTGTGTCAGCAGTAAAGGTGGACTCCTCATCTCCCGAACTAGTAATGGAGGCGACATCTTCCTCAGTTTCTCTTATAGAGAAACCACATTGCTGGAGGAAGCTCTTACCTTACCTTTGAACCTCCTTCTTGTGACAATCGTCCATTGCTGGCTTTTGACAATGTCAGGATGGACCCACATTGTCTCTCCCTGAGGAGTAGGGACAGGAATAAGACCCTTCTCTCTGGTTGTGAGGATTAGTATTGATCACTCTTAGTTCTCCTTTCGGGATGGGAACCACTCCGGTTGGCACTAGTGGATATTTCATCCAAATTGAATAAGTGGCATAGCTGTCATGTTAGCAGTCACCTTCTTTTGTTCTGGACGAAGCTTCAACACCTCTGCATCAATCAGAACCTAAAGAACACTTTAAAGATGTAGCAGTTCTTGGTAGGATGCCCCAGCATTCTGTAATATAAATAGTAGTTGGAATCATCAGTCTTCCCACCTCTTCAGGGCGTCTGATCTCTAGAAGTTTAAGCCTATTGGAAGTAACTTAAACAGAGAAACTACGTGCTCATCCTTGAAGGAATCTGATTTATTAGCACATGCCCAGCCGGAAGCCACCCCTCCTCTGACTGGCTGGATCTTTAAAGGTGCTTTGATTCCATTTCCAGAGTATCTCTTCTTCTCGGTTGAGAAGACGACTCTGGTGCGCGTTGTATTGACTTGTCAGGTCTCGGCTTGCTGTCTTTTTCTTCAGTCTTGACCCTGATGACAATGTCTTCTGCCTATTTGTCTTCAGCAAAAACTGCTTCCAAGTGCGACATTCTGCTACTCCTATTTGAACGAGTTGGAAAGTTTACAGATTATGATGGTATATCTCAACCAGTGTAGACTGGGTCATGTCACTAGGATAACAGAGTGCTATGCTCTGAAATCTCTCAACAAATATTTTGATGGACTCTCCTTTCTTTTGCTTGACTGCAAGGAGAGTTGACACTGAAATTTCTGTATCATCTTTAAAGAAACAACCTAGAAAAACTTCTCGAGGTTGGCCTATGTCTTAATCGAGCCGGAAAGAAGTTTCATGAACTATTCAAAGGCGACCCCTTTAAAAGTGCCAATGAATAAATGAACCATAATGATATTGTTTTTCACTACATGCCCACTTTGGGATTTGAAGTAGTATATGTGTTAGTTCGGTGACACTTTACCGTCAAAAATATGAAGGGTCGGTGCCTTGAATGTGGGAGGGTAGGGAGACATGTCCCATTCTGCTGGGTAGGGTCGGACTATCAGTTGGCAAGAGCCTCAAAGCATTGCTCCAATTTGCTCATCCTCTTGGAATGATTTCTTCCATTCTCTAAGCTATCCTTTCCTTCAGATGAAGATGTGGGTGGCTTAGAATTTGAATGCTCTTTACTCTCGTTATTTGCAGAAGATGAGCTCTCTCACTCCTTCCGTTTGCCCTTGGACTTTTTGGAAGGTATTTTAGCCTTCGTTTCTTTTTGTCCTAAGCAGCTGCAATAGCATTTGCTTAAGGTGTCGATAGATTAATGCTGAGTTTGAATTATATCGAATTGTTCCCTTTGCGACTAGGCCTGCTCTTCGAATCACTTGGCCACCTCCTCGGGAGTTCCCGCCATGTAGGTAAAGGTGGTCGTCTCTAAACTGGAGTTTGAAGACAGGGATTCGATGATGGTGGAGTGTTCATCATTTACCGCAATCCCCCTGGTCAAAGACTATAGTCGACTGGGGCAATTGTTCCTGTGTGAGTCCGAATGTATCGGTGGACTCCTTTAGGTTCGACAAGAACACCCTTCAAACATGGAAACCGATCAGCATCTGACTCCTCTGAACTAACAGCCAGTTGCTTCCCATTGGACTTGCTTGGTGTGAAACTCGATCCCACCATATTTGCAGTCACTTATAGTACTCGACATCGAAGAATGATTTCTTCTTCTGGGATCATCGTCTCTTGGCTGAGTTTAAAGCTGCTGACAACCGGTTAAAATTGAAGGTCCGTTTATCTAAAGCCACAATGGCAATCAGAAAGTACCGCTGAGATGAGTTGCTCACAGGGACATCGAGAGAAAATTTAATGGAGGCTCCTCTTCCTTGTCAAGTAGTCCTCAGGTCTGTTGAGGGAGCATCTGCAGAACTATCTTCGAACCCCTGAGGGTGAGGTCATTTTGGCATTTTATGTCTTAAAAACATACAATGTTGAACGTGGGTCTTGCGTTTCTTTGTTGAAATGCCAACCTCGCGTTGTGTTAAAACGCGTCCATCGCGTTTAGAATTAGAAATGCAGGCATCGTGTTCTGGACAGACAAAACGCGGGCCTCGCATTTTGGAGCCGGTAGAACGCGGTTCTCTTTTTTGATGCGGACCTCGCGTTGTTGAAGAACACAGGTCTCGCATTCTAGAATAAAACCGCGGTCCTCGCGTTGCTTAAAAGAAATGCGAGCATGAACCTCGCGTTCTAAATTTGCAGAACAAATTGCCTCTGCAGAATTTTCAATCTGTTGTCGACGAGCACGACACCTTCATCGAGGTATAGCATTCTGATTAAGCCGTAGAGGTTGTTGGGAACCCCTGGAAACCTGGAATTGCAAAGTTTGGAGAGGAGAAGGGTGGCAGAATTGATCTTCATTGTCACCTTGATCGCGTGCCGATGCTTTCGTCCTGCGGGTCTCCTGAGAAACGTTGACTCGGGCTGCATGGAATACACGAGAGGTTTTCAGAATTTCTTTAGAAGTGGCACTATTTGTATTGTGAGCAGTGGTGCGGACCACTTCAGAGTAATCTTCGAAGAGATTTGAGAGCGAGTCTCCAAATAGACTCGGTATTGCCACATTGCCTTAGGACTGGCGAAGCCTGAGGAAAAGAATTTCTCAAACTTCTCTTGGTCGAATTCAATGACAAGGGATTCTACCATCTTTCTAAGGAGCCAGACATCGGCTTGCGCCATGGCATTTTCGTCAGTAGAGAAAGAACTACCTAGCGGAGACGCCATCTTTATTTGGTCGAAAAAGTGGGTCAATGTAAAGTTTCTTTGAGTGGCTGAAAAGTAACAACAGAACGATCCCGATTATAAAAGAGGGGAGAAGAATTAGTCCTTCCCTTTGTTTAAGTCTGAGTTTTTCGGGTGGCGATGGAGAGTGATTCTTGTTCTTCGTTGACCGGTCAACTGTCAAGCTTCTCTTCAGGACGGTCTCAAAGATCAATCAGAAAGGAACTCTATTTTTAATACAGTAAGTGTTTAGAGTCTACTGATTACTCCTTTTCTCTCTCTCTCTCCCCCCCCCCCAAGCCTCTGTAGTTGAAAAGCAAGAAGTTTTTAGTTTGAGAATTCTTAGCTCTCAATCTCAGAAAAGCCTCTGCTTAAAAAGCTCTCCTCCTTCATAGCTCCTCAGGCTATTTATATGGAGTCATAGGGGTATATTTTTTCCTAAAATCCCTTCATAATGGGAATTAACTCCCACATTATGTGGAGAGTTAATTGACCCAATAACGGGGGTCAGTTATAATAGAAACATGGGTCTCACACTGGACCCGGACATCTTATTGCTTGTTGTTGACACGGATGTCTCAGTTAGAACGCGGAGTTTCTCAGATCCGCGTTCAAAGTGAGACGCAGGGTTTCTCAGACATGCGTCTGAAGTGGAGCGCCGAGTTTCTCAGACCTACACTTGAAATGGTATGCGGGGTTGCTCAGACCCGCGTAAGACGTAGAATTCCTCAGACTCGTGTTG
The DNA here is from genome assembly GCA_038442645.1 of Agave tequilana. Taxonomy (NCBI): domain Eukaryota; kingdom Viridiplantae; phylum Streptophyta; class Magnoliopsida; order Asparagales; family Asparagaceae; genus Agave; species Agave tequilana. The sequence goes on from JAVJIF010031984.1 coordinate 169,081, forward strand.
GATGGGACGCAGAGTTACTCAGAGTCGCGTGAGTTTACTCAGGCCCGCGTCTAAAGTCTCCATGCTTCTTTGAACGCGAGGTCCGCATTTTAGTTTGAAACGCGACCTTCGCGTTGAAGTGAGCATCTGATGACTTGTCCTTAGTGATTTTTGGACAGTCCACACCCTACCCCCTGGTGTGTGAGCAGGGGCTGCTACCCCCTACAGCCCATCTTCTTTTTTCTCTCTCTCTTATTCACTCTTTCTTGTTATTTTCTCTCTCCTCTCTCTATATATATTTTAATATATATAATATATATTATATATTATATTTTATAATATTGAATGCGCATGCGTGTTTAGTTTTGGAGTTTTCAGAGTTTTGGGATTTTGCGTCGTACTCTATGATTTTGGCGAGTATTCTCGCATTTCTAGGTACCACGCTTCGACGGGTATTATTATTGTAATTTTGTTTGTATTATATTCCTGGGAGTGTATGTTTGTATCGGTGGAATTGTAGTGGACATGTGTAATTGTATCAGTGTTATGGACATGTAATCGGTGTTGGGTATTGTACTGGTGTGAGTATGTACGCGCATTCTGTGAACATGTATCTGTATCGGTGTGATGATGTTTGCAATAGTGTAGTTCAATTCTTGTACTTATACATTGATGTGATATCTTCTTTATTTATCATGCGTGGCCGACTCTTCGTGGTTGTTAGCTTCCGGGCCTAATCGCTCTGTGATTCTATATCAGCTTTCGGGCTTAAACCCTCTAGGTTTCCTAGCTTTGTCGAAAGCCTAGCTAAGTCGTGTGATTGTGTAATTATCCTATTGGACATCTCGTCAGGCATGGCTTACTACGATCCCTCTTAGCTTAGACCCCTGGGTTTTAATAGCTATATCGTGTGTCTGCGAGCCGAGCTTAATTGCGTAGCCTCATTAGATTGTCTAGTTATACACTTGCTTGCTTAGTCTCCCCGCTTACCCACTTGTTAGTTCCCTTGCCTGCCAGTCATATTTGCATGTGTGTTGTTGGCACTAACATCTCCTGTAGGTACATACATAGCCTTCTCTCTGAGGTTTATTAAAGTCCTCTGGACTTTCTAGCTATGCTTGGAAAGGCAGCCTAGCACTCATCATTTGACCACTAAACACGCCTAGGCGAAACTCTGCCAGATTTTAGACTCGCATCTTAAGCTGAGTCGTTCCTGAGTTCTACTGGCGATTTGTTGATAAACTCTGTTTGCTGATCTTGTCCCCAGTACTGCTTCGCTTTGCTTGAATGTTCACTTTCTTGCCTGCCCGCTTACCTGCTTGATAATTAAACTATTATTCTTTTATTGATGGTTGTGAAGAGTTTGAAACCTTTACTTATATTGTATTTCAAAAACTGTATGTTTTCTTGTATTCGTACTGATCCCCTGTATCAGTATTGTTTTCATGTATTCATATCGATCTCTTGTATCGGTATTATTTTCCTGCATTGAGATATACGATAGTGATATCTACTGTGTTTATACTCGATATACCATTACTAGACACTGACTCCTGCATGCTATCAACTGATACCTGTTTGATATCACTTATCACCTGCCACCTAATATATTACTCTTGCCTCGTGATTATCATATTTCAGGAATCCTGTCTTGATATCATGTATTATATACAGTGACCTATATTTCTAGTACTTATGTACTCCTGAACCTGTCCTTCTCCTGCTATTCCTGCAATATGATAATTATATAATAATACAATATAAAAGTGTTGACCCAAAGGCCTATCACCCTAGTTTTAATGATTATCAACTCATGAAGTTATGTTTACTAATGATCTTGTGTTTAATTAGTGACAGATTCATTATCAAGATCTTAGTAGGTGCATAGCTCAATAAAGGATAAAATGTCAAGATTTGGAGCTAACACGGTGTGATCCAAGGAGCTTTTGGATCAAGCTTGGACCAAGTCAAGAAGATGAGAAGCCTTCAAGTGAAGACTTCAAGAAGATGAAGACTTGTGTCTAGGTATAAGATTTTGTTTTTGTTTTAGATAAAATGTAAAGGATAGATAGTTGGTGGATTGCTCAAGTATACCATGCACACACACTCTTGATTTAATTGTCTTTTCATAAAAGAATTTTCAGATTTAGAAAAGACTTTCATTTTGGAAAAACATAGTTTTGGTTTTTGGTATTCAAAGTTATATGTTTCAACCAAAACCTTATTTAGAGCTTAATGTCAAAAACATAGATATTTCATCTTGATTGTGTAGTGGATCATATCCATACACACTATACTTTAAAAGTATATCTTGTTTTTGTATTTGATGAAGATTTGGAAAAACATGTTTTGGAAAATATTGTTTTGGAAAAACAGTTTTTATCATGAGCCAAATATTTCCAAGTTACAAAAATAGTCCAATCTTTTATAACATGCCTTGATTTTGTGCAAGCATGTTTGTATATCAAAGTATATTGGTTAAACTATTTTTGTAGATTTTTTAAGTATTTTATGGGATTTTATTTGAGCCAAAAAGACTAACTTTTTGATCCCAGAAAACTATTTCAGGCTTCGGATAAGTCGACTAGTAACATTTATAAGTCGACTAATCCTGGAGTCGGCTAACCGGACCGGTCGACCGACGTGCACAGATGTGCACGCCTTTGTGCACTGGAGGACGACCGACCGTACGGGTCGACCGCTCCAGATAGCAGAGCTCTCTGGAAAGTTCGGCCGACCGTACGGGTCGACCGACAGAGAGTTAGACTCTCAGCTCTAGTGGGTCGGTCGACCCAGGCGGTCGACCGTGGCTCCAACGGTCTGATTTCTGACCGTTGGCGGTCGACCGCACGGGTCGACCGGCAGCTCTGACAGACCCAACGGCTATATTTTTCTGGCCTATAAATTTGGGGGTTTGGTCATTATTTTGAGCTAAGATTTTAGGAGAGCTTTGAGCCAGTTTTTCCTACTCCATTAAAGAGTTTTCTCCACAAATTTGAGAGCAAATATTTCCAATCTAAAGGGAAGAATTTATCAAGAGTGTTAAAGTGAATTTCTTGAGTTTTCCTCCACCACTCTCATCCTTGTTTTTCACACAAACACTTGAGCAATTCATAGACATACTCATCCTATAGGAGTGTTGTAGTGAGAGCTTTCATTGGTGATCAAAGTGTTTAGATCACCAAGAGATTTCATTCTTGTACTTTGAGGAAACGGGCAAGTGTGCTCGTGGTGGTTTAGAGTTCGGTTGTGAACTCTTGGTTTGAGGTGCGGCCTCGGCGAGCTAGTGAGCTTGCGTGTGTACGGGACTAGGGAGTCCGAGGGCTTGTAGTTGTTGCGGCACCGAGGAGAGATCCATTGGGATCTTGCATAGTGGAAATCCTTCGTGTGTCGAAGGCGGGGATGTAGAGCAAGTGTGCTCGAACCTCGAAACATACCCATGTGTTTGCGATTGCCATTTCTCTCTCTCTATCTCCTTGTTTATATCTTGCATTACTTATCTTGTCTATACCTTTATATACATGATATATTCCTTGTGCTCATATTGATATATTGCTTGGGATTGTTGACTAACACTTGTATTCAACCAAGAGAGCCAACACGGCACCTCAACCCATTCAAGGGGAATCTAGAGGAGTTTGTCCAGAGCCCTTCACGGGGAATTCGGCAACACTCTTGTGTTATACGTGGTGTTTAGTGTAAGAAGATTTAATAGGTCATAATTGTTTTAGCTTCCGCATAATTAGGCATTAAGTGACCATTAGATTAGCCATCACCTATTCACCCCCTCTGGGTGAACCTTCAAAAAGGACAACCTACGTCGGATAAGGGAGAAACTGATGGACTTCAAGTGGTGAATATATTTATAGTTGTATTAGGTATGTTGTGCAACTCAAACTTCCAGTTCTACCTGAGGGCCTCCTGGTATTCTAAGGAGAGCGATGACTCCCTACCTCCTGTTACATTCCTGAATGGGCATAATATAAGACCCACCTCCTGTTTGCCTAGCGGCAGGTTCTAGGTCAGCACCAAACATCCTGGGCTGTGGTCCCGGGTATGTACGGGACCGACTGTAAACGTAACCCATTATTTCATCATCAGTTTTCAATAACAACCTCGAAGTACTCATATATGGAGGTATGTGGGATGGAACGTACACATGTACACATACTTAGATATATGAGTCGGACGAGTAATAATAATAAGAAACCAATTAATAATTTATTCATTATGTTGTTTTGCAATTCGGGTTGTATACATTCAGATTACAATAACGTGAGATATACGGTATATAGATGAGAGTTTCCTTATTTAGATTATTCCTTTGACGTACTTATCTGATGAAGCTGTAATCTGGGTTGGTTTTGCTGTATTGCTTTCATCAAGTTTTAATTCAGACTTTCGGTTTTATTATTATATTTTATATTTTTGGTTTTACCACCTGTGTACTACTCCACAGATCTCCTGCTGTTACTATATTGTACACAGCCAGTTTTTTACTTGACATTATACTTGTACTATTGTACTTAACCTCCTGACTTGCTTACATTCAGTTTTATATGGACTATTTTGTTACCGTATAATCAATGCTTCTTACTGATTCATACTGTTCTCCTATGTTGTTATTTTGGAAAGCTTGAGTTGTGCGTACTCAGTCGATGAAGACGTGAGGTATACGGTATATAGATGAGGGTTCCTTGTTTGGATTATCCCTTGAGATATTAATCTCATGAATTTTCTATTGAGCTCATACAACTGGTTTTGTCGCTTATATACATCTCATCACTTGATACTTCTTTCATGTTCGGGTGTGTATGCTCACGACACAATTTTCAATGCATGCTTTTGATTCGGATTTATTAGTGCACGTGTGTTTATCCCGACATGCCACTTGGCATTCATCACTTCACGCGTTGGGGAGTTTCTGACTCCCCTAGATCTACATGTCCAGATCCGGAGCTTGGACCGTGATGGACATCCTATTGATCAGAGGAGTGCAACAGAAGCATAGTGGATCAGCAGAAGATCAGTCTGGAACCCTATCCTTTCAGGCTCCTATGCTCGTCTCTCGAGTTTTTTTTTGCAACTCGTGAACATCCTTTGTACTGTTCATACTTGTATATCTCTTTGTATTCTCGCATTTGTGCCTATCAGGTGATGTAATACTAATGTTGTGTCATATTCTATGATAACTTTGTAATTGTACTCATATATTAGAATGTATAAAGCACCACGTACTTTTGTACTCTGATTCTTACCTGTACTAATATTTAGCATACATATAGGAGGGTATTTTTTGACCTATGTATATACGTCGCAGTAATGTCTTCGTACCTGTGGGATCAGGGCGTTACACCAACCAAAAAACTATTTTAAAGAAGTTTTTAAATTAAATTTATTCTTAAATATTTTAAATTAATTTGAAATATGATTTGGCAACACATAGGCAATGAGATACATGTTTGAAACAAGATATAAAAATTTGAAAAATATAGGAAATGTGTCAATGCCAATCCTGGTAAAATACCAAAAACTGAAAAACTAGAATTGAAAACTTGTATTTTATGTGTGACTTCTCGAGTATCAATTCTATATTTCACATTTGAGCAGTCTATTCTCTTACATCGATTCTAAGTCTTCGAGCAATTATTAAGTAGCTTTCTTCAAAAGTCTATCTTGATCATCCAAACTTGAATCCCATCCGTGAGTGATCTTGAGATTTGAACACCTTCCTTCTGAGGAAGAGTAAAACAAACTATCTTTTGAACTTGAAAAACTTAAACACTTGAACCTGATTAATATTGAATAACTTCATGTGGTTTGTAACATCAAAACAAAATTAGAAAGTGTACCCTTGGGCCAACAATCTCCCCATTTTTGATGATGACAAAACATATGGATAATTAAAGTTAAACAAAATGAAGAGCTTTGATAAGTTTCATTAGTGCTCCTATCCACTCTACAACCAGCATAGCCGGTCTCCAAATAACTCGTCATTGAGAATTGTTCGGTCTTAGAATACCACAAGCTCATTCCAATAGTGCTATTAAGATATCTAATATTGCTTTTTATAGTAATTAAGTTAGACTCTTAGGATAAGATTGAACTCTAGCACACAAACAAACACTAAATATAATATTCGGCCTACTAGCCGTCAAGTAAAGCAAGTTATCAATCATACTACGATAGAGTTTAATGTCAATATTTTTACCTGTTCATCCTTGTCTAGCTTGGTTATGGTTGTATTGGGAGTCTTACTAATTTTCACATCTTCTGACTTAAATTTCTTGATAAGTTCTCTTGTATAGACAAATATCTCATCACTCCTTTGCTTGATTTAGGGTCCAAGAAAGTAGTTGAGTACTTCCATCATACTCCTTTCGAACTTTTTCTTTATGTATGATTCAAATACTTACAAAGCTTTTTATTAGTAGATTCAAAAATGGTATCATAAATATAAATTTGCACTATCAAGATATCATTGTCTACGTGCTTTGAAAATAAATAATGTCAGCTTTACCTTTAATAAAACTATTTTCAATAAGAAAATAACTCAATCTTTCATACCAAACTCTTGAAGCTTGTTTTAAACTATATAAAGCCTTGTCAAGTTTGAAAACAAAATCCAGATGTGTAGCATCAACTAACCTAGGGGATTGTATAACATACACCTTCTCTTCAATAAAATCATGCAAACTATGCTTTTAACGTACATTTGAAAAGCTAAAAATCTTTGAAAGAAGCAAATGCAAGTATCATCATATGGCTTCTAGTCGTGCTACGGAAGTTTTCTCAAAATTGATGCTTTCGATTTGGGTGTAACCTTTGGCCACTAACCTAGCTTTATTCTTAATAACATTTCCTGACTCATCCAACTTATTCTTAAGAATCTATTTAGTATAAATAGTTGGGCTATCATTGGGCCTAGGAACAAGGCATCAAACTTGGTTGTGCTCAAATTGAATGAGCTCTTTTTGCATTGCAAGCAACCAATATGAGTCGCCCTCAGTTTCGAGGATATTCTTGGGCTCAATATGAGAAATGAATGCAAAATTGTCATAAAATCATAGAGTTTAGAGCGAGCAGTTACCCCTTTGGATATATCACCTATGATAAGGTCCTTGGAATGACTTGTAGCATATATCCAATCCTCTGAAAGTGGTTGAGTTATCTTCACTCCAACATTTTAGACTTCACTATTCATATTATCCTTTGGTTTGTCTTCATCTTCTTGAGCCGGCGAGTCCTTCAATGAAATCTTTTCAATGTCTTTACCTAAGAAATCAATCTCTACAATATTTTTCACAAGAAAGTTAGATTTCTCAAACTTTATGTGCATAGACTTCAACAGTCAAAGTTAACCTATTGAAGACTCTATAGGCCTTACTAGTGTTTATATACCCAACAAAAATAGCTTCAAAGGATTTTGAATCAAACTTTTCTAAATTACCTTCGGTATTCAAAACATTTACATCTAAAATCCTTAAAGTAGGAAACATTTAGTTTTCTTAAGTAATAACCTCAAAAGGAGTTTTAGAAGTATTTTGGCAAAATTATTTGATATGTAACATGAGGTGTTTACAGTCTCAGCTCATAGATATTGAGGGAGTCCGTATTCACTAATCATTGTCCTAACCATCTCTTGGAGAGTGCGATTTTTTCTTTCAATGACTATATTTTCTTGTAGAGTTTTAGGACATGAAAGCTCATGTTTGATTCTATTTTCTTTACAGTAAGTGATAAAGAGTGGTATACAAACATACCACTTCTATCACTCCTAATGCGTAAAACCGAAAAAAAATTCAACCCTTTTTTGAAAAATGTTAAAATGCGAAAATACTTCATCTTTATGTTCTAAAAAGAAAACTGATTAGGGAAGGATAATGTGAAGTTATTGCACAAGTATTCAATGAAAGAGGAAAAGTTTAGAGTCAACCTTGGTGCTTGGATCACTTCACAATGTATTTAAGATGGTTAATATATCCTTTCCAATCTCCGCTATAGCAATGGCTATACCGGGTCGATCCTCGAGGAGAGCTCACATTGGAAGTTTTACGGTTCGGAGTGAAGAAATGAAAACGAAGATTCTTCTTTGTTATTTACACAAATGCAAGATACATGGAAAAGAAAATAGAAGAAGTGGTTGATTTGTGCATGATGGAAAAGAAATCAAAAGAACTTTAGTAAAGTGTATTGCTAAGAGAAAAGAAGCTAGTAAAGAAAATGTTTGGAAGACTTTAGATGAGAAAGTACATGACTAGCTAACTTTACTTCGCTAACTTACTATACTCAATGGTGATGCTTGATTGCCTCATGTTGATTCATTGGCAAATAGAGATTACTTTGCTTGTTTGTTCAAGTACTTTACCGTTTTGAAGATGAGTTTTCTCTTGTTCTTAGCTTAAAGCCTCATATTGATTCATTGGCTCTCTAGATAGATGTTCAATGATGAACTCTAGGATTGGTACTCAAGGGATGCTAAGTTAGAAGAATCAACATTCATTTAACCATTCAAGACATAACAACAAATTAGCTTGAAATAAAGAAGTTGTTCTACAAGTAGCATATGTTTGGTGATCCATCTCCATGTTCCATCAAGGCTCTTGTTCTAACAAGGCTCTAAATGAGGCACACATGAGTCATATGGAGTTTGAACAAGCATTCACCAAGGGAAAGCAACTCTACTTCCTTGGTAAGTAAAAGAAACTCTCACAATGCAAGTATAAAGATAAGCAATCATTCAAAGAGATAGAAGTTAGCTATGTAAGTTGTTAGCTAGCCATGCAATAGAAATTTAGCTATCCATTACACAAGTAACAAAGCAACACTTCATGATGTAAAGCAAAGAGTAGTAAAGCAATGAAAATGCAAGAAAGCAAAGTAAGTAAAGCAATGCAAAGTAAAACGTACTAGAGCTTGCAAAGAGAAGACGAAGCTTTGATTAACCCTTGTTACAAGTGATGTCACCTCCTTGATTACAAGCTTTCAACAGCACTCACTCTCTCTCTCTTTGACAAAATCTCTAGGAGGAAGAAGATGGAGACTAAAACCTAGGAGAAGACTAAAACAAAATACAAGAGTTTCCCTAGTTCTCTCCTCTCTCTTCTCTCTTCTCTGTTTTTACATGCAGACCCTGGTCCTCTATTTATAGCCCTCAGTGAGAAGGATCTAGAGCCCTGGCCGTTGGAGCAAAATCTGGGCTCCAACAAACTCCTAACTGCCGCAGATACGCGGGAAAATCCCAGATTTGGCGGCAAAATTTGGGCCGTTGAGGCCAGATTTTCTGTTGTGAGTTAGTTGCGAGGTTGTTATCCACGTGGCCTTCTGGAAGATCGAGTTGGCGCGCGGATCTCTCCTGATTCTAAATTCAAATCTTGGGCTCTTTTGGGCTTTGAATTAATCTCTTTAATTATTGCTAATTTAAAGAGATTTTTGGGCTTTTCTCTTTTAGTTGTGGACCTGCAAAAATAGAGAGAAAAGGATTAAAAATCACATTTTTATATACAATATGCATGGTATGGAAGTGGTAAAATATGCAAATATGTATAACAATCACACCCCCATACCTAACTTTTGCTCGTCCTCGAGCAAAAAGGAAGAAAAAAGAAAGAAAAATCCTAACTAGTTTATTACACCACTTTCGTAGGTGACACGATTGCACTGAGCACGTGCAACAAGCCGTTAAACCTCTAGGTTACCCTAGAGGAGGAGTGTTATCTCCTGAGGGTTTTCAGCGGATTGCACCCACAAAATCCATAAAGAAAAATAAAAGGGTTAGTGAAAATTTGATCCATGTTTTAAAGATTCTAACTTGAGCTATAGGTTTCAGGTTACTCTAAACTTTTCATTCCTCTTATAAGTGTCTATTTGGAGTTTTGTTTTCAATTTAGGTTAAGATTTTAAGGAAAAGATCAAAAACCGGATTTTGCATCAATCCTAGGATATATACATCTATAAATATGAAGGATCTTTCTTAGACTAAGTTCATTTGTTTACTTATATATATAATTTTTTTTCTTTTTTTATATACAATGTTTATTTATTTACATTTCCTTAGCATCCTTAGGCTTTCTAGTTTACCCTTGTAGCGAGTCTCTTACCGATGACTCCCAAACCAGATGGTCTTAGGGCACCAGATGAGAAAACATCCCTCGGGTTCGATGACTCAAGTAAACCAGGCCACGAAGGAATTTAAGGACTTAACCACCTTTAGGCGTGATCGGCAATGCTTCTTGAGGCACGGCTAACCAGCTTAGTTAGTGGCTAAGTATTTATTATTTATTTATGTACATCTTTTTTTTTCTTTTTTTCTTTTATATATATATATATATTTTATTATATATATGTAAATAAAATCACAAAGTCTTTGATTAATCCTTCAATATGTTTAATGTATATATCCTAAAGAAAGAATTTAAATCTAGTAATTTTTCTAATCCTTTATTACTTAACCTAAAAATCTAACAAAACTCCTCTTTTCAACTTATAATTAGAAATCTTAGTTAAGAGCTTCCTTAATCCCTAAATTTCAAGTTTGATACTTTAAACATGGATCAAGAATTTTCTCTCTCTTTTTTTTTATATATTTTTTATTTTTCTAAAAGAAAAGTAAAATCTAAAAAGAACTAAAAAGAAAGTAGAAAATCTATAAGAAAGGTAAAATCTAAAAAAGAATTGAAAATCCTAAAAAATAAAAGGCCTAGAAAGAAAATGAAAAATCCTATGTTAGCATCTACCCCCCCATACCTATCTCATGCATTGTCCTCAATGTATGAAAGATGAAATGATGCATGAAATAGGTAAAGGATAAAGCTACTCCCTCTGTCGCTTTGCACCCGCGGTGGTGCTAGGTCCAGCCGACTGAGATCTCCTCAACGCTGCCTCCATACTACCTAGCCGAGAGGATTGCTCCTCTACCTTCTTTCTCAGCCTCACTTGTCCCCTAAAGATTTTCTTCATGCCCTTCCACATGGTAGACATGAAGGTTCGTGACTCAGTTGGGGGGTCCTGCCTCCAGAATTGGGGCTCATCTATCTCCTCCAGGCTTTCCTCCGAAGAGGACTCCACAGGTACATCCTCAGGCTGGGCACTGGGTGTCCAGAGCGCCTGCAAGCAACCATTATATGAGCTTGTGGGTCTCTCTACTGTAACAGGCACTCGGTCAAATGTATTAAAGACAGCGTCTGATATGAACTGTTTACACAGACGTGTGATTAAGATTGAATGGGAATGCTTTGGACCCCGAGTGCGGGAGGAATGTTCAAGAATGGCACGGAAGATGGCCCTATTCAAACAGACCGTGTGGTTATGTGTCATTAAATCATGGATTATTTGTAACACGGGTCTGTTAAAGGAAGATTGATGGTCAAGCCCAAAATGTTGCGTTGGACCCAGCGTCCAATGCAATGAACATTTTGAAAAGTCGTGTTGGCTTTGAGCCCACGGTCCTGAATTGTACAGCGGACCCCCATGATGGGTATGTAATCTAGCAATGGAAGGGGTCGCTATGGTGGGGATGAATGGGGACATTAGTGATGTCAGCAATGAGTGGGATTGTGACAAAGATGTCACCGAATGGCATGTGTGCTACAAATTGGTGCGTGTCAAAATTCACAGATGCATGATCAATTGAATTATAAAAAGTAGTGACAAGATCAGGGCAATAATATGCATCTAGTCATTGTTATCATAGACCAAAGAGTACCAATTCCATGCACGTATTCTATCCACAAAGATGTGCCCATACCCCCCACTATCATTCAAAAGTATGGAAAAATCCCTTTCTACAAATAAATTTGGGGCCATGTATGATAATGGAATTAAAGCAAAGGATTTAAGTATGAGAAATCAAACCACCCCCGGAGATCGTGGGGGAAATCCAAAAACAGATGTGCAGAAGGCACCCGAGACAGAATCTGAAAGAATGGCTCTGGATCTGCCACCAGAAGAATAAATCAACCGGCCAGAAATTTTCTGGGCGCCAGAAGTGGCCGGAGTGCGGCGGATCTGCGGCTGAAGATGGGAAATTGCGGCAAAAAGGAGGTTCCAGGTGAAGGGAAAATTTGGCAGAGGTCGGCTCGGGAAGAAGGAGTTTAAATCCGAGAGGATTTGTTCGTTTGAGGGAGGAAGGGTAGGTGAAGAGAGTATTTATAGGGGTAGGTAGAATGAAATTTCCAAATTTAGCCCTAAGTCAAAAGTATATTTACAAATCTAGGGTAAAGAATTGGAAAATGAAGATGACCCTAGGAAAAGAGGTAAAGTCCTAGGAAAAAGTCTCTTAGTATTATTATTTTTTTTTATTTTTTTTTTATATTTACAAAATTTTATTTACAAAAAATGGTCCCAAAATGATATGCAGGGAAAAACTCGGGAAACTATACAGATGGAATGGTCACAGATAAACTGGGTCAAAAAGACCCAATTCATGAACTTCGTGTGACACGGAATCGGTGGTAAGGAATGGCTTTAAACGTTGACCGTTCACAGTGAATTTGTTGCCATTATTCGGGTCAAGAATCTCAATCGCACCATGTGAGAAGACATTTTGAACAATGAATGGCCCTGACCACCTGGTTCTCAATTTACCAGGGAAAAGGTGGAGTCGGGAATTATACAACAGAACCTTTTGTCCTACGACAAAAATTTTCCGGTGAATGGATTTATCGTGAAAAAGCTTGGTTCTGTGTTTCGTGATCCGAGCATTGTCATATACTTCGTTTCTTAACTCTTCAAGCTCGGATATCTGCAACTTCCTTAAAGCACGGGCTTTATCCAAATTCAAGTTTAGCTGCTTTAAAGCCCACATTGCTCGGTGTTCTAATTCAACAGGCAAGTGACAAGGTTTTCCAAATATAACTCGATATGGAGACATACCGAGGACAGTCATGTAAGCGGTCCTATATGCCCATAAGGCATCAGTGAGTTTGATGGACCAATCCTTACGATTATGTCCTACAGTTTTCTTCAAAATGAGTTTTATTTGTCTATTCGTGACTTCAACTTGCCCATTGGTTTGAGGATGGTAAGCCGTGGATAATTTGTGAGTAATAGAGTATTTACGCATCAAGGCTTCAAAAGCCCTATTGCAAAAATGACTCCCATTGTCGCTTATTATCGCACGGGGGGCTCCGAAGCGAGAGATGATGTTTTCTCGTTAAACTTGATGACAACATGGTTGTCATTTGTCCTTGTTGAAATTGCTTCAGCCCATTTGGAAACATAATCTACGGCTACCAAAATGTATTGGTTACCATAGGACAGAAGAAAGGGTCCCATAAAGTCGATGCCCCAGAGGTCAAAAATTTCGACTTCCAAGATGGGTGTGAGGGGCATCATATCTCTCTGTGTGATACGACCCGTCATTTGACACTTATCACATAGCTTGCAAAAAGTATATGCATCCTTAAAGAGAGTGGGCCAGTAGAATCTACTCTGAAGCACTTTCTCAGCAGTTTTCCGTGGACCGAAATGTCTACCGCAAGCTAACTTGTGACAAATGTCAAAACACTCTAATGTTCATCCTCAGGAAGGCACCTACGTATGATTTGGTCAGGACAATATTTGAATAGATACGGTTCATCCCAAAAGAAGAACCGCATTTGACGCATGAAACGGTGTTTTTCCTGGCCTGACCAATGAGAAGGTATTTGCCTGGTAGCAAGGTAATTCACTATGTCAGCATACCAGGGCTCTCCACACATCTCAAAAATATGCTCGTCAGGAAAATCATCATTAATTGGTATTCTCTCTTTAGGTGCATTTGGGATTCTTGACAAATGATCAGCTACCACGTTCTCAACGCCCTTTTTGTCTTTAATCTCCAAATCAAACTCTTGCAAAAGAAGTATCCATCGAATAAGTCTTGCCTTAGCATCTTTCTTTTGCATTAAGTACTTTAGGGCGGAGTGATCAGTAAAAATAATTGTCCTGGACCCTAGCAGATATTGGCGAAACTTCTCCAACGCAAAGACAACCGCTAACAATTCCTTTTCAGTAGTTGTGTATAATTGAGTTGAGCATCATTCAGCGTTCTGCTAGCATAATAGATTACGTGTTGCCTATTATCAATACGCTGTCCTAAAATGGCGCTTATAGCAAAGTCAGAGGCATCACACATAATCTCAAAAGGCTTGGTCCAATCTGGTGCAGAGATGATCGGTGCTGAGACAAGTCTATTCTTAAGCTCCTTCCATGATTTTTGACATTCCTCATCAAATATAAAGGGTACATCCTTTCCTAAGAGATTTGTCAAGGGTCTTGCAATGTTGCTAAACCCTTGAATAAATCGCCTATAGAAGCCGGCGTGCCTAAAAATGATCTAATGTCCTTTAAGCATGTTGGTTCAGTGAGCTTTGTTATGACTTCCACTTTAGACTTGTCCACCTCGATTCCTATTCTTGATACCTTGTGCCCAAGTACGATTCCTTGCTTGACCATAAAGTGACACTTTCCCAATTAAGTGTTAAATTTTTCTCCATACAGCGTTGTAACACCAACTTCAAATGGTACAAGCATTGCTCAAAGGAATCCCCATAAATCGAAAAATCATCCATGAAAATTTTCAAAAATTTCTCCACCATGTCCGAAAAAAGGCTCAACATGCAACGTTGAAATGTTGCAGGAGTATTGCATAAACCGAAGGGCATCCTTCGGTAAGCAAATGTTCAAAAGGACAGGTGAAGGTAGTCTTATCTTGGTCCTCAGGAGCGATCGGGATTTGATTATATCCTGAATATCCATCCAGGAAACAGTAATACTCGTGTCCCGCCAATCTCTCCAGCATTTGATCAATGAAAGGAAGTGGAAAGTGGTCTTTACGTGTGGCAGTGTTCAGTTTCCTATAATCATACAAACTCGAATCTTCGTTGGAAGACGTGTTTGTATCAATTCTTTATTCTCATTTTCCACCACAGTAAATCCTGCTTTCTTAGGCACAGCGTGAACTGGACTTACCCATTGACTATCGGATATGGGATAGATAATCCCATTGTCTAATAGTTTCAAAATCTCAGATCTAACAGCTTCTTGCATAATTGTGTTAAGTCTACGCTGTGGGTCTCATTTAGGCTTGGCATCTTCCGTCAAATGAATCCTATGTTGAACAATGGAAGGACTAATCCCCTTGATATCAGCCATGGTCCAACCAATGGCTTCTCTATTTTCCCTTAACACAGAAAGGAGATCCTTTTCTTGTTGTTCAGTGAGATTGGATGCAATTATTACAGGAAAGGATTCCTTCTCATCCAAGTATTTGTACTTGAGATGGTCGGGAAGAACCTTAAGCTCAGCAGAAGGGACAGGATCTATCACCGGTTGTTCATGGTGCAAGGGAAGAATAGGGATGGAATTAGTGGTCCTTTCAACATTTGATTCAACAATCTGATCAAGGTTGAAGTCATCAGACTCCAACTCAAATTCCTCTTCAGACTCATACTCAACCTCCTCAACATGTTCACTAGTTAATCCCTCTATCAAGTTTACTTCGAAAGAGTCATTGTCCAAATCCCTGGTTGCTTTCCCAGATGGAAAATATTCACCTCTTTCGTCATATCTCCGAAAGTTAGCCGCATCAATCCATTTCTACAGTTGATGATCGCATTTGCGGTGGCTAAGAAAGGTCGTCCGAGAATGACAGGTGTCTGTGCTCTGTGATTTTGTACGGGTTGTGTTTCAAGAACAACAAAGTTGATTGAGATTTTAAAGAATAAAAGAAGTGAAGTTTCTTAGTCTCAATGCGAATCCGCTGTAGCAAGGGCTCAAGCGGGTCGTGATCCTCAGGGAAGGATGCGATGAAAGCTTTTCGACTCGATTCCTCTGTATGCTTCAAGTAAGAAAAGAGAGATTAGATTGGTGATGAAAATATGAGATTAAAGATGTGGTTTTGCTGATCTTCTACCACAACCTTATTGCAAATTAAAGAGCTTGATCTTCATCTTAAGATTGATATGGTTCACCCTAGGTTATTACAAATATATCAAGCAAGAAAATTAATACACGATTCTAACTAAGTTGCATTATTCAAAAACCAACTATGGTTCATCCTAACATCTAGGTACAGCCTAATAGAAGACTAATCTCAAATTTATGCTGTCCTAGTTCTTAAGTTTGAAGTCATGAAAAGTTCTTTTAACATGCAACCTAGATTAAGAATTTTAAGTATTTTTTAATCTTCCAGAATTAGTTGCCTTTAAACCTAGGGTTTCTAGAGATGTTCATTAATCAGATCAAGTTTTAATTGCTCTAGGGTTGCTTTAAGAATCTCAGCAAACCGCTAAGAGAATTAGTTCTTCATCATTATTTTTTTTCTTTTCAAATTATTTATATTTTTTAATTTTTTTATTTAATGAGAAAGATTGCAAAATAAAGAAAAAGAAAGCAAGAAGAAATCACAGATTGAAAATCAAAGAGATCACAAAAAGAAACAAAATTTGCAGAAATTAAAAGAGAACAAAAGAGTGACCTTTATTTCAGATGAATCTCGGTTACACAATCGTCTCCTTCTTCTCCACAACGAGCATGAAATAAAAATTACAACTTGTGCAGAAATTTAGAAAAATAGCTAAAGAAACCCTAGTCGTCTCTGCATGCCCTTGTACGTTGCACTTTGCAGGGATATTTATAGTGCAGAAGAAGATAGAGTCCCGGATGAAGTTGTAGACGAAGTCTGGTAGTCAGACTCATCCACTTTGCCGCGCCTTGTCGAGCTTCCGCGGCACTTTTGTGGCTTCTGGCCGCGCGCTTTGGCGCGTGGCCTCTCCTGGTCCGTCCATGTGGGCTTTTGCTTCTGGAAGTGTGATCCTGGCTCTCCATCTTGGGATTTCGAGATAACTTAGTAATCAAGTTACCTTGATCTCAAATATCCCAAATCTTCTATCCACGAATTTTAGGCTTTTATCCTCATCCTGCAAGTGTTTAGGGTTGGGTAGAAGTCTATCCTTCCCTCATCTTTGATATTTGCAACTTTAGCCCTTTGTGTATTTGCATTTTGACTTCTTGTAATTGCGCTTTTTCACCTAGGCTTCAAACATGGGCTTGGATCTGGGCTTTTGGGCTCTTTAAGCTTTATTTATTATTAAAATAATACTTCGAGGCCTGCACACATTAAATAACGAAATATTAATAAATGTGCATTTTAATATGAATAAATGTGCAAATGTGATGGTATATATGATAATAATTATGCATTTTTCACTACCTATCACACCCCCACACTTATCTTTTTGCTCGTCCTCGAGTAAAAATCAAAAGAAGAGAAAAATCTAACCTAGCTAACTCACTTTCGTAGGAATCACGGTTGCACTTAGCATGTGCAACAAGCCGTTAAACCTCTAGGTTACCCTAGAGGACGAGTGTTGTCTCGTGAGGGTTTTCAGCGGATTACACCCACAAAATCCATAAAAAGGAAAATATTTGACTTATATTTGAAGAGACTAAGTAGTCTATAAGTTTTAGGATCCTCAATTTTATTCATTCTTCAAACCTAGTCTTTATAAAGTCAATTGTTATTCATTTTAGGTAAGGATTAAAATTGAATTTCTAATATAGTCTTTTTCGTTACCAAAGTCATACGCACCCTTGTGAATCTAGGAATTCCTTAACTTGGACTCTCATGCCTCTTTATTATTTTTATAACATCATCTAATTTTCTTTCGTGTAAGTATCAAGGCTTCTTGAGGCCCTCATACCTAACTAATTGACTATTAGATGTGTTAATATATATATATATATTTTTGGCATGTATAACTCATCTAATTTTCTTTCGTATAAGTATCAAGGCTTCTTGAGGCCCTCATACCTAACTAATTGATTATTAGATGTGTTAATACATATATTATATTTCTTAGTCTTCTTAGGCTTTCTAATCCACCCATGTAACGAACTTAAAGTCGATGACTCCCAAACCGGTTGGCTTTAGGGCACCAAGTGAGAAAACACTCCGCGGACTCAAATTCGAGTGAACTAGGCCCCAAAACTAAGGACTTTATTTTATTTACTCACCTTTAGGCATGAATACTTATGCTTCTTGAGGCACATGTATCAGCTTAATTGGTGATTTTTTTCTTCTTCTTTTTTTTTTTTTATTTATTTATGAGGCACAAGGTCTTTGTCTTAGAATCCTAGATATGCATTGGTATGCACATTTCATTAAGGTAAAAATCAAGACTAATTATTTATTCAATTTCTCCTCCTATACCTAAAATTTAAACAATTTATTTATTTTGACCAAGTTTTAGAAATCCTAATCATGATTTTCCTAATCCTTAAAACTAACTTAGATTTCTTTCAAAAAATAAGTCAAAATATTTCCTTTTTATAACATTTTTTTTTAAAAAATTTTTTTTTCAGATTTTTTTTTTTTTATATATTACATACCCTTCCCCGACACTTGTTTCATGCATTGTCCCTAATGTATGAATGAAATGTATGGATGCATGAACTGGCAGAAAGATATAATCACCGATACAGTGGGTCAAAAAGACCCATCGCCGCATTAGCTTCCGGCACAGACTCCAAAAAGATTTTAAGACGTTGACCATTTACCTTGAATGCATTGCCATTTTTGGGGTCGTAGATCTCTATGGCTCCGTGTGGAAACACCGTCTTAACAATGAATGGTCCTGTCCATCTTGACTTCAATTTACCGGGAAAGAGATGAAGTCTAGAGTTGTAAAGTAAAACTTTTTGTCCTTGGACAAAAGTTTTCTCGTGATGAATTATCGTGAAAAACCTTAACTCTATCCTTCGCAATCTTCGCATTCTCGTAAGCATCATTCCTCAACTCCTCTAGTTCAGAAATTTGTAATTTCCAAAATTCACCGGCCTTATCTAAATCGAAATTTAGCTGCTTAATTGTCCAAAGGGCCCGGTGCTCTAGCTCGACAGGAAGGTGGCAAGCCTTTCCAAAGACCAGTCTGTAGGGAGACATTCCTAGAATCGTCTTAAAGGCAGTCCTATATGCCCATAGGGCATCCACCAGTTTGGTGGACCAGTCCTTCCTATTCTGATTCACAGTCTTCTCCAAAATGAGCTTGACTTGCCTATTAGAAACTTCTACCTGCCCGCTAGTTTGAGGATGGTAGGGCGTAGACAACTTGTGGGTAATGGCATATTTCGCATAAGAGCTTCAAAAGTTCTATTGCAAAAATGTGTGCCATTGTCGCTAATGATGGCTCGAGGGATTCCAAAGCGTGAAATGATATTATCTTTCAAGAATTTGACAACAACTTTGTTGTCATTTGTCTTGCAAGGGACAGCTTCTACCCATTTTGACACGTAGTCTACGGCCAACAAGATGTATTGGTGCCCAAACGAATTCGGGAAGGGTACCATAAAATCGATGCCCCATACATCGAAAAGTTCTACTTCTAGAATGGGATTTAAGGCATCATATTTCGTTTGGAAATTCTTCCTATCATTTGACATCTTGTGCAAGTCTTGCAAAACTCAAATGCATCTCTAAACACAGTTGGCCAATAAAAGCCACTTTGCAGAATTTTCTCGGCAGTTTTGCGGGGACCAAAATGTCCACCGCAAGCGAACTCATGACAAAAAGCTAGCACGCTTCTAGTCTCCTCGTCAGGGACACATCTCCTAATGATTTGGTCGCTACAATATTTGAAAAGATAAGGATCTTCCCACATGTAATACCGAACTTGAGACAAGAATCGGTATCTATCCTGTTTAGACCAACTAGGTGGTGTTTGGTTTGTGACTAAGTAATTTACTATGTCAGCAAACCATGGCTCCTTAGAGATGGCTAGAAGTTGCTCATCGGGAAAATTGTCATTGATGGGCAGCTCGTCAGAAGGTGCGTTTGGCACACGAGAGAGATGGTCAGCTACGACATTTTCGACACCTTTTTTATCTCGAATTTCGAGATCGAATTCTTGAAGGAGAAGGATCCAACAAATGAGTCGGGCCTTCGCATCTTTTTTAAGCATAAGGTATCGAAGAGCAGAATGGTCAGTGAAAATCGTGGTCTTGGTCCCAAGTAGGTATGGGCGGAATTTCTCCAAAGCGAACACTACTGCCAAGAATTCCTTCTCGGTTGTAGTATAGTTCATTTGGGCGTCATTGAGCGTCCTACTCGAATAATAGATCACGTGTTGCTTGCTGTCCTTACGCTGTCCTAAGACAGCACCTATCGCAAAATCTGAGGCATCGCACATATCTCAAAAGGCTTGGACCAGTCCGGAGGTGAGATGATAGGAGCAGAGAGATAAGCTCCATTTCAATTTCTCCCATGCACTATGGCACCTATCATCAAAGATGAAGGACACGTTTTTAGCTAGAAGGTTTGTAAGGGGTCTAGCAATTTTGCTAAAGTCCTTAATGAACCTACGATAAAATCCGGCGTGTCCTAAGAAAGACCGAATGTCCTTCACGCATCGCGGAAGTGGAAGTCTCGCTATGATCTCCACCTTGGCCTTGTCTACCTTAATCCCTTCCCTAGATATCTCGTGACCTAGGACAATCCCATGTTGCACCATGAAGTGACACTTTCCCAATTTAGGGTCAAGTTCTTTTTGGTGCACCTACTCAGCTCTAGCTCCAAGTGATGGAGACACTGGTCAAATGAATTTCCATAGACGGAGAAGTCGTCCATGAAAATTTCTAAAAAACGCTCAACATATCAGAAAACAGGCTTAACATACAACGTTGGAATGTGGCGGGGGCATTGCACAAGCCGAAAGGCATTCGACGGTAGGCAAATGTCCCAAATGGACACGTGAACGTTGTCTTCTCTTGATCCTCCGGCGCTATAGGAATTTGGTTATACCCTGAATAACCGTCCAAAAAGCAGTAATACTCATGACCTGCTAATCTTTCCAACATTTGGTCAATGAAAGGGAGGGGAAAATGATCTTTCCTAGTGGCTGCGTTCAACTTGCGGTAGTCTATGCATACTCTCACCTTGGTAGGCAATCGTGTTTGCACTAACTCATGCTTGTCGTTCTCTACCACAGTAAAACTAGACTTCTTAGGGACCACATGCATTGGGCTAACCCATTCGCTATCGGAAATGGGATAAATGATCCCATTATCTAACAGTTTCACTATTTCGGCGTGTACAGCCTCCTGCATGAGTGGGTTTAGCCTACGCTGTGGATCCCTCTTCGGTCTAAACCCTTCCTCTAGATGGATACGATGCTGGACTATTGTAGGGCTCAGTCCCTTGATATCTGCCATAGTCCAACCAATGGCTTCCCTATGTCTCCTAAGGGTTGCAGCAGGTCCTCCTCTTGCCTATTGGTCAAATTAGATGCAACTATGACCGGTAACGTCTCTTGTTCACCTAGGTAGGCGTACTTAAGATGTTTGGGCAAGGCTTTTAACTCCAAAGAAGGAGTTGGCTCGATGGGTGGAGGAGTTAAGCTAGAATCTCCCATCTCTATAGAACTCAGATTTGATTCCCATTCGATCTTATCAAGACTGATATCACTTGTTCTAACTCTTCCTCTTCCTCTGACTCAAATATGATCTCATCATTATGCTCACTTGTCATGTTCTCAATGGAGTTAACCTCAAAGGGTTGGTCGGTCACATCGTAGGGATGCTTACCTAGGTTGAAAACATTGACTTCCTTGGTCATATCCCCAAAAGTCAGTCTCATGGAACCGTTTCTACAATTTATAATTGCATTAGCGGTTGCTAGGAACGGTCTTCCTAAGATAACGGGAGTTTGGGACCTAGGATTAGACACAGGTTGTGTCTCTAAGACAATGAAATAACTTCTAATAGAATAATCACCATCTAAGTAATGAGAACGTCATTAATTCTCCTCCCTTGAGACGTCTGAATCTCTCCCTTTGGACTTGATAGAGCGGTCAGCCAACTGAATAGTAACTTGGGTCGGGTTGAGTTCACCTAATCCAAGTTGTTGATACACGGAGAAAGGGAGCAAATTGATGCTGGCTCCTAAATCGAGGAGTGCTCGATTGATTTCGGCTCGACCTATGGTGCAAGAAATAGTGGGGCAACCTGGGTCCTTATACTTGATAGGGATCTGGTTGGACAGTAGCTCACTAATGCTAGTGGCTAGAAAAACCTTCTTAGGCACATTAGTCTTTCTTTTCTTGATGCACATGTCCTTAATGAATTGGCATAACTAGGGACCTGTTGGATTGCATCAAGAAGTGGAATGTTGAGCCTAACTTGATTGAACACCTCTAATAATTTCTCCATATGTGCATTGTTGTTGCTTCTAAGCCTATTTGGAAATGGAGCTATAGGCTGGTGCAACTGATCTGCTGACTTTTCAGCTTCAGTTTCCTTGGGACTAGATGGAGAAGGAGTGGAGCTAGATGGAATGGAAGTGGAGCTAGATGGAATGGATGGCTGAGATGGATCCGATGGCATAGATACTTGATTATCAACTTGTTTCCCAGATCTGAGTGTATGAACCATGTGACACTGATTTGGGTCTTGAGCCTCATTGGCTGGCCTAGGATTCCTAGGATTTGGCAATGGTTGACTCAGTAGGGTACCCCTCTGTCTCTCTTGCTGGTTCAATTGGAGCTCTATCCTACTTAGGACTTGAGCCAGCGTGTCTTGGCTTTTGACTAGGGTATCCACCTTTCTTTCCAAATTTGAAAGTCTTGTCTCCATTTGTGAATTTTGGAAAGACGGTGGAGGATTAGGGAAATTTTGTTGATAGGGCGGATTTTGGAAGTTGTTGGAGAATTTGGGCCTCACTTGATCATTGTTGCTTGGGCCCATGAAAAATTGGGATGGTTTCTCCAACCGGGATTGTAGGTGGGTGCATAAGGATTGTTGGCGGGCCTTGTGAAGGCCGCACTCATATGTTCGGGCAAGCTTTGATGCGCGATGAAAACAGGACATTCCTCAAACACATGGTTCATATCTTGACAATAAGTACAGCCCGCCGAAGATGTTGGGCTGACTTGGTTCACAGAGACTGGTTCTTTAGTTTCAAGAGCCTCAAGTCTTCGCATAACAGCAGCTAACTTAGCATCGGTTGCTACGTTGGCCTCAATGGAATGGATACCTCCTTTAGAAGAAGTAGGGTCATTAGTCCTAGATTTTTCAGGAGTAGGGTCCCATTGGATGGATTTTTCAGCTAATTCCTCAAACAATGTCCATCCTTCATCTTCATTCTTTTGCAGAAATCCTCCTTGACACATGGATTCTAACAGTGTTTTAGTAGAATAATCTAATCCATCATAGAGAACTTGGCAAAGTCGCCATTTCTCTATCCCATGGTGAGGACATTAGGCAAGGAGATCCTTAAAACGCTCGAAGTATTTCCAAAAAGGTTCATTGGCTGTTTGCTTAAACTGGAGGATATTCTTCCTAATCAGTGCAGTCTTGTGAACGGGATAAAATTTCTTTAAGAAGGCCTTAATGAAATTATCCCAAGAAGATATTGAACCGGCCTCTAGACTGTAGAGCCATTTCTTTGCTAAATCCTTCAAAGCAAAGGGGATAAACCTAAGTTTGATAGCATCGTCTCCTAACTTAGGTATATTCATCATTTGACATACTTCTTCAAATTCCCTTATGAAGAAGTATGCATCCTCAGATTCAAGTCCATGAAATTTGGGAAGAGTGTTGATGTATTGTGGCTTGAGTTCATATGGGTCAACACTTTCGATAGTGAGCTGGATGCAAGAAGGAAGAGAGGTTCTAATAGGATAGAACCTATCTTGGAGTGACTGTGATTGTGCCATGTGTGAGTCGGGCTTGAGCTCGGGTGGTGAACTAGTTCTAGTTAGCCTGGATGTAAGTGGGTCTCTCGACCAAGCGGTCATGCACAATCAGCAAACAAGTTCACCCAATCAATCAAAAAAAAGAAAAACAGTCAAAAATCCTAATCTAGGGTAAGCCTTGACCTAGACGACTCCTAACTTTAGACTGTCCTTAGGAGGTCTACTGTCGACGTTAACCACAAGCTAATCGGCCAGGTAGGTGGCAAGACCGGTGGGAGGTTTTCCGTCAGAGACGTTCCTTAATTAAATAACCACCGTTCTTCGGGCTTTCGGCCCTCAATCCCCTGCCTAGACACCGATTTGACAAGAGTTAATTTCGAACAATTTTCCTCCTTCGGTCAATCTCCTATTGAGTCCGAGTTAACCTAGGGCCAACGTCTAGTCAAATTTTACTTAGGTTAGGGTTGTGAGTGTGACGGATATGATTTGGGGCCAAGGAAGGGTGATGAAATCCCCACCTTATCTTGCTTATGGGTTATGCCCTTAAGATGAATTAGTGTATGTGTAAAGCGGTAGAAAAGTAATCACTCAAGAAAGCAGAAAACAACCAAGAGTGTTTCCTAATCTATATGCTATGCAAACGTACCTTGTCGCCAGCACTCTTCAACAGAATTAAAAAAATGTAAATAGACACGTGCCCTAAATGCAAGAGTCTAAAAAAATTTTTTTTTTTTATTTTCAACAAATGGGTTAATGTTATTAATTAGCAGTTGCAGAGTGATCACAGAGAAATAATGTCACAGCAGAAAATAGAATTTTGCACTGCAGAGCAACCTGCAGAAAAATGTATCAGTAGTCCACTACAATTGCCGCGAATTCGCGGCTTTTGTCGCGTTTCTGCGGCAAAGTTGTAGGTCCAGGTGCTCTGCCTTCGAGGGCAGAGGCACTGGATAGCTATATGTGCTTTCTGCTGCTCTGTTTTTGTTTCCTGTTCTCTGTACCTGCAACAGAAAAGAAAGAATGATTAGAACGAGGAAATCGTGCCGTTCCTTCCCCGGCAACGGCGCCAAAATTTGATTGAGATTTTAAAGAATAAAAGAAGTGAAGTTTCTTAGTCTCAATGCGAATCCGCTGTAGCAAGGGCTCAAGCGGGTCGTGATCCTCAGGGAAGGATGCGATGAAAGCTTTTCGACTCGATTCATCTGTATGCTTCAAGTAAGAAAAGAGAGATTAGATGGTGATGAAATATGAGATTAAAGACGTGGTTTTGCTGATCTTCTACCACAACCTTATTGCAAATTAAAGAGCTTGATCTTCATCTTAAGATTGATATGGTTCACCCTAGGTTATTACAAATATATCAAGCAAGAAAATTAATACACGATTCTAACTAAGTTGCATTATTCAAAAACCAACTATGGTTCATCCTAACATCTAGGTACAGCCTAATAGAAGACTAATCTCAAATTTATGCTGTCCTAGTTCTTAAGTTTGAAGTCATGAAAAGTTCTTTTAACATGCAACCTAGATTAAGAATTTTAAGTATTTTTTAATCTTCCAGAATTAGTTGCCTTTAAACCTAGGGTTTCTAGAGATGTTCATTAATCAGATCAAGTTTTAATTGCTCTAGGGTTGCTTTAAGAATCTCAGCAAACCACTAAGAGAATTAGTTCTTCATCATTATTTTTTCTTTTCAAATTATTTATATTTTTTAATTTTTTTATTTAATGAGAAAGATTGCAAAATAAGAAAAAGAAAGCAAGAAGAAATCACAGATTGAAAATCAAAGAGATCACAAAAGAAACAAAATTTGCAGAAATTAAAAGAGAACAAAAGAGTGACCTTTATTTCAGATGAATCTCCGGTTACACAATCGTCTCCTTCTTCTCCACAACGAGCATGAAATAAAAATTACAACTTGTGCAGAAATTTAGAAAAATAGCTAAAGAAAACCCTATCATCTCTGCATGCCCTGTACGTTGCACTTTGCAGGGATATTTATAGTGCAGAAGAAGATAGAGTCCCGGATGAAGTTGTAGACGAAGTCTGGTAGTCAGACTCATCCACTTTGCCGCGCCTTGCCGAGCTTCCGCGGCACTTTTGTGGCTTCTGGCCGCGCGCTTTGGCGCGTGGCCTCTCCTGGTCCGTCCATGTGGGCTTTTGCTTCTGGAAGTGTGATCCTGGCTCTCCATCTTGGATTTCGAGATAACTTAGTAATCAAGTTACCTTGATCTCAAATATCCCAAATCTTCTATCCACGAATTTTAGGCTTTTATCCTCATCCTGCAAGTGTTTAGGGTTGGGTAGAAGTCTATCCTTCCCTCATCTTGATATTTGCAACTTTAGCCCTTTGTGTATTTGCATTTTGACTTCTTGTAATTGCGCTTTTTCACCTGGGCTTCAAACATGGGCTTGGATCTGGGCTTTTGGGCTCTTTAAGCTTTATTTATTATTAAAATAATATTTTGAGTCCTGCACACATTAAATACGAAATATTAATAAATATGCATTTTAATATGAATAAATGTGCAAATGTGATGGTATATATTATAATAATTATGCATTTTTCACTACCTATCAAA